>JAODAL010083676.1:0-11165 GCA_025379985.1 Phyllomedusa bahiana
TGGAAAAAAGGGTTACCCCCCTCTAGAAGTAAATTTATTCCCGTTATTATGGATTTTGGGGGTTTGGGAGGAAACCCCACAGGGCCCTCAAAAAAGATGAGATGGAGTCCTTTGACGCGATTTGGAAGGCCTGGGAGGAAAATTGGGAACTCCCAGGGAAAATCTGATGTGGGGCTATTTATACATAATCCCTTTTTGCGGGCCCCTTTTCCCCCTTTTTAAAAATTGTTTTTTTTTCCCTTCTTATCTGGTTTTTTGTCCCAATCCTTTATGAGTGTGTAGCTTATATATTTTGGGTTTTTTTAAAATGTTGCGAAAATTATTTGATTGATTTGGAAGGGGGGGAAAGCTGAACTATTTTTCTTTTGGTTAAAGTTGGGGATGTTTATATTGGAGATTTTTAAATTTTAAAGTAGGGTTTTATACCCATGTTAAAGGGAACCTTTTATGGGGTTATTACATTGCCTTAAGTGAAAAAGGGAATAAAAAAAAAGTTAAAAAAAAAAAAAAAAAAAAAATAATTTGGTTTATAAAAAAATTTCGTTTTTATGGGGTTTTTCCCCGTTTTTGATAGCCATAACATTTTCAGTTTTCTGTTTTACGGGGCTGATTATGGGGGTTGTTTTTTGTGGGATGAGTTTCCCTTTTTAATTTTGTACCAATTTTGGGGGGGGATATGCCGCTTTGATCACTTTTTATTAAGTTTTTTTTGAGGCATTTTGAACAAAATTTTCAACATTCCTGGTAGTGTTTTTTATTTTTTAAATTTTTTACGCGGTTTAAGTGGCCCGTTTAGTGCATGCTAGTTTTTTACTCAGGGTTGGGGGCGATTTTCAGCGTTTCCCAATTTTTTTTTTTTTTTATGTTTTACTTTCTTTTTAAAACAAAAAAAACCTTTTATTCAAAAAAAGGAAAAACATGTTTTTTGCCTCGCCATTGTCTTTTTGGGGCCATTAAACTTTTTTATTTTTTGGGTCGGACTGGGTAGGGGCTTGTTTTTTGGGGGGATGAGTTTTACGTTTTTTTTTGGTTTTCAAATTTTTTGGGGGGGCCCAAAACTTTTTGGGTCAGTTTTAAAAATTTCCTTTTTTTTTAAGGCAGGGGGTGAAGAAAATTCTGCAAAACCTTTTAGTGTTTTTTATTTTTTATTTTTTAAAAGGCTTTAAAGGTTTTGGCATTTCCATGGGCCCGTTTGCTTTTACTCTCTGGGTCGGTTTCAAATTTGGCGATACCCTATTTATATAGTTTTTTTTTTTAAATTTGGGAAACACTTTAAAAAAAAAAAAAAAGTGTTTTTTATTTGTGTTTAAAAAATATTTATGCCAAGGGGTGTCTTCTGGGGAGCCATAACTATTTTTTTTTTTTTCCGTTTTCAGAGGGGCGTGTTTAAAGGGGCTTTTTTTTTTTCGGTGAGAACCCGCGTTTTTTTAAAGGTAACCCAAAATTTTGGGCCCTTTATAAAGATTTTTTGATCGTTTTATTCCCTTTTATGTCTTTCGAGGATGTACCCAAAATTTGCAAATTTTTGTTGGGGCCGGGTTTCTTGTTTTGGGTTTTTTTTCGGCTTCACCCCACGGGGTTTAATTTAAAAAATTTAAAGATTTTTAGGGTGGGGTTTTTACGCAGCGGCGTACCAAATTTTGGGGGGACTTTTTTTAATTTTTGATCTTTTTTTTGGGGCGATTGGCGTTTTTTTTTAAAGGGAAAAGGCAGTGTACATGGTTTTTTTTTAAAATTTTTTTTGTTTTGTTTTTAAATTTTTTTTCTTTTTTTTTTTTCTTTTTCACATTTTTTTTCTTTTCCCCGGGGAGGATTTTTAAACAGGGAAATCCTCACCCGGGGAACCGCAAACATTAAAATTGCTGTTTTAAGAGGCGATTCCCGTGCACAGCGGTTCCGCTGTGCACAGGTAGCCCCCTGGCCCAAAAAGGGGAAAACCATTTCCCAAAAATGCAAATTTTGGGCTGGTGGGCGTCACCCAGATACCCCCCGGGTGTTTCAGGGAAAAATCCGGGGGGGTCCGGTAGGAGACGGGCGAGCGGCATTTTTCTGCGCCCCGCCTCGCGATCGTAGGCAGAGGGGCTCACTCCTCCCGCCGCGCCCTTATTATTGGGCCCTGACAGGCTGCGGTAAAAAATGCGTTTTTCCCCCCGCGGCCGGAGTCACTTCCCGGCCCGGGGGGTTTATGGGGGATGAAGCCAGCGGTAAATTTTCCGGGTTCCAATTTTCCCCGATGCCAGGGGCTATTTCATACGTCCCTTTGCCCGGGGAAGGGCCAAATTCCCCCCTTTGGGCGAAAGCATGCCCATTGGGCGGGGGAAAGGGGGTTAATTAAAAATTTCTACAAAAGGCCTTATCTATTATTAAATTTCTCAGAGGGGCCAAAT
The DNA here is from genome assembly GCA_025379985.1 of Phyllomedusa bahiana. Classification (NCBI taxonomy): domain Eukaryota; kingdom Metazoa; phylum Chordata; class Amphibia; order Anura; family Hylidae; genus Phyllomedusa; species Phyllomedusa bahiana. The sequence continues at coordinate 2,388 of JAODAL010083676.1, forward strand.
CTATTAAAAATTACTAAAAGAGGGGGCCAAAAACTATTAATAATTTAAAAAGGGGCCCTATCTATTAAAATTACTACAGAGGGCCCTTTATTATTAAATTTTCTTTCAGAGGGCCTTTTTTATTATTAATTTAAAAACAGTGGGCCATATCTATTATTAAAAAACTACAGAGGCCTATCTATTAAAACTTAATCAGAGGGGGCCCTATCTATTTTAATTATTACAGGGGGTCATATTTTAAATTAAAAATTTTTACAGAGGGCCCTTTTTTATTAATTTTTACAGAAAGGGGCCCTTAAATTTTTTATTATTAATTTTAAAACTTTTGGGGCCCCTATCTATTATTAAATTTCTAAAGAGGGCCATTATCTATTAATAATTACTACAAAAGGGCCCCTATCTATTAATTTAAAATTTCCTTTAGTGGGCCCAAAATTATTATTAATTTTAAAACAGAAGGGGTTCTTATTAATAATTAGTACAAGGGACCCCTATCTAAATTTTTAAATTTTACAGAGGGGCCCCTTTCCCATTTTAAAAATTAAATAAAAGAGGGCAAAATTATTATTAAATTTTTTCAGAGGGGCCATATTATTAATTTCTTCAGGGGGCCATATCATTTTAAAAATTATTTCAGGGGCCCTTCTATTATTAATTACTCAGAGGCCATAAACTTTTTTTTTTTTTTTTTTTTTTAAAGATGAAATTTTTTTTAGAAAAGAAATGTCATCCTTTACAAAAAAATTCCCCAACGCAATATACATTAATACTTCCCAAAATGTAACAGGGTTTAAAAAAACTCTTTTTAAAGCTTTTCCTTTCCTTTTAATTAAATAACTCCATAAAAAATTTTCCCCAAACCCCCTATTAAACAATCCCTTAAAGCCCCCCCCCCCCCCCTAAAACCCCCCACCAGCAACCCCGGAAAAGGAAAAAAATTGTCACCCAAAAAATTTTGAAAACCCCCCTTTCCTCTTAAGGTTTTTTTTAATAAGTTCAACCTACCCCGTGCGGGATTTCCCCCTTGTAAAACCCTTTCTTAGACAAAACCCATACGTTTCATGGTCATGTATTATCTCCCACCCCCTAGTCCCGCCCAAGGGGTCCAGCCCAAATTTTTTTACCCCGTGGGAGTAATCAAAAAGTGGGAAGTGTCTAAACAAACGCCCCCACCTTTCATCTGAAAAAAGTTTTAACCCCATAAAAACCTTTTTCCATTTTTTTTAAAAAACTTTTCAGATTAAAAAGTTCTTATTTGTTTCCGCCTCAATCCTATCTATGGTTTTAAAAATCTCTTAACCCAATTGGCCGTTAAACCTTTTGTCGGGACACTCTCTTAAAACCAAAGGGCCTTAGGGGTACCAAAAACCCTTTGCCACCAGTAAAATAACGTGTGAAAACCCCCCTTTTGTTTTTTTAAAAAGGCAGGAGTCTCCTTTCCCCTCCTGTTGTCCCCCACAAGGGATTAAAGGAAGTTTGGGGGTTTTAGGATCATCCCCCCTCCCCAAAATTCCCAAACCCCTCTAATCAAACAAAAAAAATTTATTCCAATTTTTTCTTTAGCTTTTGGGCAATGCCTCTAAAAATGTAAAAAGGTCGGGTTTTTTAGCTTTACTTTTGGGACATTCCCTGAGAAAAGTTGCGCTGGGGCATTTCTTTAAAGGAAGATTAAACGCGTAAAATGGCTTTGGAGCCAAGCGGAAAAAACATCTCCCTCCGTTTTTGTTAAAAATAGAAGCTCTTTAAATTTTTCCCCCCCCCCTGCTCTGGGTTTTTTGCTGGATTTGGGGGCTTCAATCCCTTTCCCAAAGAACGAAAAAAGGGATTTAATTGGGGCTTTGCACTCCCGTTTACATAAAAACTCCCGTAAAAACATGGAAAAAGGGAAAAAAAAGCCGATCCCGAAAAATTTTACCAGATCATCAAAAAATTTACCCTGGGTCTCTGTGCGTTTAAATTTTTTTAATTTTTAGACTTTCCCAAAAGGCCATCAAATTGCCCGGGAAAGGAAGACTTGGGCCCCCCCTGAAAAACCCTATTTTCTTTCTTTTTTGCCAGTTCCCTGAAAATATTAATCCGGTCATTGATTAGATTCCTATCGATTTTTTATTTTTTGTTTCCCCCCATTCTTTGTAAAACTTAAATTTTTCCATTTCCCGCCGAAAAGTGGGCAAAATTCCCGTTTGGGGGCATATTTTGGCAGATGCACCCGGGAAAAAATTTTAACCGTTTCCCGACTTTTTCCATGTGGGGAAAAACGTGGCCTGAGAACCACGCCTCGTTTAAAAATGCGGGGGAAATTCCCTAAAGGCCCTATTTTAAGGCGCAACAGGTTCTCCGGGACAAGTAGCTGCCGTTCAAAAGGTTTAAGTTAGGAAAACTATTGTTTTCCCTTTTTGCCGTCCTCCAAAAGGGCCCCCCACAAAAAGCCGTCAAAAAAAAAATTTAAAAAATTCTATGTTGGGGAAAGGGTTCCCAAAAACCCCCCTCACCAAAATTGGGGAAAAATAAGCTTTTTTTTAGGAAATCCGTAGGCATCTTGGGGAATTTCCCCAAAAATTTTTCCAAAAAAGGATTGGGAAAAAATTTAAATCCCTTAAGTTTTAGAAGGGAAAGGGCAAAAATTTTTCAAAAAGGGGTTTTAATAAGAGAGCAAAAACTTTATCTTTTTTTTCAGCTGGCCCCTACCCCAAAAAAAATGATAATGGCAATGCCCCTCCCCCTTTTCAAAATCTCCTAGTATTTTATCATCAAGGGCCCCTTTGTTTTAATTTGAATTTTAATTTAAATAAAAGTTTTTCTTCTTTTCTTATCCCCCCAAAAATGTCAAAGGGGGAAGAAAACCCCCCCTGAAAAACCCCCATCTTTAAAATGTACCCCTCCTCCAAAGGGTTTCCCAAAAAAAAGCAGCTGACTTTTAGATAAAGGGTTTTTTTTATACCACTAAGGGGCCCCCTTGATTCAGAAAAAAGCTTTCCTTTCCCCGATGATCCTTGGGTTTGGGTTTAAGGAAAAGATCATGGTTTATCTGCAAAGGGAGCATTAAAAATTTACCTCCTCTTCCCGCCCCCTTTTATTCCCCCCAAAAGATATTTGGATATTGGAAATAAAAAATCTTTAAGACTGGCTCCCGGGAAATTTTAAATAAATAATGGGGAAAAGGGGCACCCCCGTCGGGGTCCCCCTTCCCGTTAAAAAGAAAAGGGTTTTGTGGGGGAAAAACCAAGGATGTTTACTTTTTGCCATCGGGTTTGGGGTTTTTGGGGTTTTTAGGGAAAAACCCCAAAAATTCCCTTTGTAAAATTCATTTTTTGGGGGATGAACCCTTTTAAACCCAAAACCAATTTTTTACGTTGTTCCAAAAAGCCTTTTCGGCGTCCAAAGGGGAAAAAGAGTGGGCCCCCCCTTTTATTTGTCCCTTCCCTTTCCCCTCCCCGCTATCCAGAAACCGGTAATTTCTGGTTTGATATTAACCCCCCCGACCGGGCCTTTTTGAATCCCTTTTGGTTGTGACCCTAATTTTGGGCCCGCAACCCCTGCTGTCCCTTTTGCCATTTAAATTTGGGGAAAAAATTTTAATTTTCGAAAAATTTATTTTTTGGGAAAAACGGCCCGGTAGGAGCTAGGAAAAAAAATCCGGGGCCCTTTCCCATCCTTGTGTAAAAAACCCTGATATGGGGTGTGTTTGACGAAGGGCCCTCACCCCTCCTTTTTATTTTTAAAAATCTCAAAACAAAAACCCGGATAAAATTTCCTTTTCCTTTATCTTTGGGCCTTAAAAATTTGGGAAAAGCCCCCGTAAAGCCGTCCCGGGCCCCCCCCTTTACTAATTGGGATACCTTTTAAAAGTGACAAAAACTCCTTCCAACCCTACGGGGGCCCTTAAAAAAGGGGACCAATCCTTTCCCCCGAAATGTGGGGAAAAATTTTTAAAACGGGTTTGAAAGCTTGTTTGGGCCGATTTTGAATTCTCCCCGGGGACCCTCCCCCATAAAAGTCCTAAAAATACTCCCAAACCCCTGTTTTTATTTGTTTTGGGGCTGTATTTTCAGTCCCCCCCGGTCCCTTTATCCATGAATTAAAAGTTGCTTTCCCCTTTTTTCCCCTTTTGGCCAAAGTTTTTTAAAAAATTTCCCGATTTGTTTCCAAAAATTTAAAGAAAGAAGGATTTTTGATTTCTGTTTTTTTTTTTGTCCAATTTTTTTCCCGCCCTCCCTCAAAACTCATGCTTGCCCCGTATCCAATGCGTTTATCCCCCCTTTTTCAAAGGCCTGAAAAAAGGGTGTAACCCGTCCCCAACCTCAGCAGCCGAGGTTAACGTTTTGGGAACCGTTCCCTGGTTTTGCTTTTGATATGCGTGTATAAGCTTTTTTATTTTTTTCCCCCCCAGGAATTTCCCTTTTCTGTGTCCCAAAATAAGAAAGGGTTTTTTCCCATGTCCCGCATTAGTTTTTCCCCGAAATCCTTCCAACAGCTTTTCACCCGTCATAAAAACCCCCCTATTTAGGAAAAATTCCGGCAGTCTCCGGGTATGTTTAGTACCCTTTTGGGAAAATAAGGGTAAAACCCCGGGATGGAGTGTGAAAAATTTGGGGCGTGGGTCAAAAGATTACCAAAAATTTTTGGAACTAGAGTCCCCCATTTTTCCCCAAAAATTCCCATCAAATTCAAGAAAAAAAGTAGTCTATTTTTTGGAAAAGGAATTCTGCGGAATTTTAAAAAGAAGGGGAAATTTCCCCTTTCCCCCGGGTTTCCTTTTCCCCAGGAAAATCCCCTCAAGGCCCAGGTCCAGGGTCCCCCCGTGGGCAATGAATCTCTCCCCCCTTTAAACCCCCGCCCAAACCTTTCCACTTTATCCCGCCCCCTTTTTTTATTTCTCTTTTACACATGACCCAAAATTGAAATCCCCCCGAAAATATTAAATGGGGGCTCCCTTTCCCCGGAGGGCAAATGTTCCCAAAGTTTTTGGGGAAAGCTTCCGGGTTGTGGGGGCTTAAATTTAATTGTTTAACCCCCTCCTGAGGGGGTTTTTCCCAAGTATAAAACCTTTGGGGATTCTCCCCTCTGAAGGGCCAGGTTTGGGGGAACCCCAAGTAACAACTTGTGAGCCCTTTATTTAGGGGAAAAAAGGACACCTCCCTTTTTTGTTAAAATTTTGGGGCCCCCAAACTTCCCCCACCCCCCATTTTTTGCAATTTCCCAACCCAAAATTTTTCCGCATTAAAGGGTGTTTCCTGAAGGTTTTAAAAAAGGTCCCCCTTTTGGGGTTTTGCAAGTGCCTTATTTCCCTTTCCTTTCGCTTGTTGGGGAAAAATTTCCCCCTTTAAAGTTCCAAAATATAATCTTCTTTGAATTTTTTCCCCCCCGCTTTCAAAACTGACGAAAAACCCTTGTATCTGGGAAAACCCCCCCCCCAAACCCCCCTCTCCCCTGGGTGAAACCCCCTGCCTTTAATCCCCATTCCAATGCACCTGTGAATTAAAGACTATCCCAAATTTTCCCGGTTTTGTAGGCTCGAAAAATTCCCCTCCCCCCCCACCTGAAATAAAAACCCAAAAGCAAACGAAACCGTAACTTAAGTCCCGGCTCCTTTTTTTTTTTCCCACCTTTTTGGCAACCCCCAAAAAACCCCTTGGTAGCTTTTACCCCCCCCTCTCCCTTTACCTAAAAAAACAAAAAATTTTAAATTTTTACTCCCCCACCCCCCCGCCCCCAACTCAATGAACAAGTAAAACCCTTGAACCCAAAATGGTAGAAAAAATCCCCTTTTCCCGGAGAATTTGCAAAAAATATTAAAATAAAACTTCAAATTTTAACCCTTTTCAGGTAGCGGATTTCCGGGGATTAAATCTCCATTGGTTTGGGGAACCAGCACTTGCTCCCTTTTCCCGTTTTCTGGAAACCCCGGGCCCTCAGTCCCGATGCCCAAGCTCCCTTTATGATTGTCCTTTTTTTCCCGGGGAGGGAGGTTTTTGTTGACCTTGGGTTGGGACGTCTTGGAGAAATTTTATTCCCCCGATGTTGATTTTTCTTAAGTAGTAATGCCTTCTCGCTTACCCCCGGAGAATAGTACGTAGAGGTGTTGGGGTTTGCTATGGAAATATCTTTTAAAATTAAACCCGGGGGAAACAGTAGAGCGAAAAACTTTTTTTGTGGGGGAAAGTTTTGTTTCAAATGCCCGGGAAAATGCCTTTTTTTTTTGAAAAAACTCCCCCCCGGAAAAAAAACCTCAAAAACAAGGGTTTTTTTGGGAAAACCCCCTGAGTTTAACTGGGGGGTTGCGTCGCCCCTTTAAAGGCGGATTATGGCAGTTTTGTCCGTGAAATCTTTGGGAATTTTGAAATTCTTGTTGCGGGGTTGTTCTATTCGGGCCCCCTGGGGCGCGACATTCCCTGCCTCTTTGGGGTTTTCTGGGTCAGGGGCCCAATTTTTGTGCCCCTCTTCCACCCTTTTAAAAAATGCCCGAATCTGAAGTGATTTGGGGGAACTCTGTTTCCAGATGGATTAAAAAAACCCTTTTTGTTTGTGGGTTTGATTCAGGTAACCGACCCCAATTCCCCAAGTTATTTTCTCCCTTGCCGGGTTTCCACCGGTCTCTTATGGCTCCATTTTGGGGTTTTTTCTCGTGAAATTGTCCCTTTTTTTTGAAAGGTTTCATCCGTTTTCCCTCCAACGATTGTTTTTCCCTCTTCTGCCTCGATTTTCTGGTCTGCTTTTTTTGAAACAGCTTGGGGTTGCGGAGAAGAGGGGGGGGAGTGGCGGGCCGCCCTGGGGTTGATGTCTGGCAAGAAAATTGTGCTACTTCCCTTTGGGCCCTTTTCTATTTAGGTCCAAAGATGACCTTTTCTTCGGTTTTGCATAACCTCTTAGGTATATACTTGGGGAAAGGGGCCTTGGGCCCTGCAAGCTGGAAAAAGGCAGGGCCCCATGAAATTTGGGGTTTAATGGCCAGGAGTGGTTAAATGAGTCAGCGGCCTGTAATTCCTTGGATTTGTTTTTTTAGATTTTCCCCCTGATTGGGAAAAATTTTTTTCCCTGAATAAACCTTAAGTGTTTTCACGTGAAAAAGTTCTCTCAATTTTGTATAAAGGGACCCAGAGTAGGGTTTTTCGTCGCCTTTTTTCCTTACAACGCCACAATATTGTTCCCCAAATTAAGTAGAAGAGAGAGGGAGAATATGGGGTTTTAATTTTTTTAAAGTCTCCCGTTGAAAGGTGAATTTTGGAAAGTTAAAGAGAAGATGAATTGACCAAAAAGAAAGTAGTAGAGATCCAGGAAAAAAACATGTAATTTCAAAAGGTCTCAGCCCGGGGGACGGCTGGGTTTTGGTGAGTAGGTTTAGACAACTGACTTTTTTTAAAAACCCTTAGGGGCACCTTTGCAAAAACAGGTTCCCGTAATCAAAGGGCTTTTTTGTTTAATGTGGGCCCGTCAACTTGCTGTTAAAAGGGGGGGAAAAGAAACTCTTTTAGCCCTTCCCTTTAATTTTTTATGCCCCGACCCCCCAGCCTTTTTCACAGGGAAAAAATTTTTTTCAAAATCACGTACCCTGGGGCAAATGGGGGAGGGTTTTCCCGGGGGGTTTTTTTTGTGCCCGTAGCCTCTTGGGAAAATCTTGGGGCCAACCTTCCTGCAGGGAAGAAACCCTTTAACCGAGAATCAGGGTAAAAAGGGTCTGTGTTAGCCAACCCAAATTTTCAAAATGGTTTAATGTGCTCTGTGAGGCTTTCCCGTTCCCCCCCAAAGTCTCTTCAAAAGCTAAGACTTTTTTCTCTTTCCCTTCCCCCCCACATCTCCCCTCACACCCGGCGCTTTCCAAAACCCCCTCGGTGCTCCCATTCCCCCACCCGACTTACCCCTTTTCTTGGGTGGTGGCCCCTCCTAAAACTTTCCCCCCTCCGGGTCCCCCTGTGAGGCACAAACACCGCGTCCCCCCCTCAGTTCCCAAATTTCTCCCCTCCCTTCCCCGAGATCCAAGGGCCCCCGCCATTCCTTTCCCTTTTCCCCAACCGAATTAAGCCCCCGGGGCAAAGACAGGGTTTGTTTCCCCCAGCCTTGACCTTTATAATTGGGCCCCGGGTTTTGAGTTGGGGGGGGAAAAAGGCCCGGAGGTCCTCACCGGCCCCCTCACTTCCCCTTTGGGGGCCCCCAAAAAACCCGGGAAATCAAGAGGGCCCTACCTATTTAAAAAATTTTCAGAGGGCCCTTTAATCATTTAAATTTCTACGAGGCCCTTTTCTATTTATTAATTAATACAGAGGGGCACATTTTATTTTAATTTTCTAAGAGGCCTTATCTATTATTTAAAATTTCTACCCGAGGCCCCCATAAACTATTAATTTTAAATTTTACAGGGGGGCCCTACTATTAAATTATTTTTAATTTAGGGCCAAAATCTAAAAATAATTCCCCAAGGGGGCCCTACTATCCAATAAAAATAAATACAGAGGGCCCTATCCCATTTAAAAAAAATTTTACGGGGACCCTATCAATTAAATTAAAAAATTACTACAGAGGCCCCATATCTTTTAAAAAATTTTTAAAAAGAGGGGCCATTTAAAATTTAATTAAAATTTTTCGAGGATATTATATTAATTACTAAAAGGGGGCCATATTTTATTATTAAAATTTTTTACAGAGGCCCAAATATGAATAATTACCCCAGAGGCCCTATCAATTATTAAATTTCACCAAAGGCACAATTACTTAATAATTAATACAGAGGCCCTATCTTAATTAAAAAATTTTTCATTTTTAATTTATAATTTTTTAAATTAA
>JAODAL010083677.1:0-11165 GCA_025379985.1 Phyllomedusa bahiana
AAAAATTTCAAAAAAAACTCAATTGAAAAACAATGAGTACAATTGTTATTTAAACACAATAATATTGCAAGGTGTATTAAGACAAATAGCGCATAAGCAAAAATCAATTACATACATTTATACTAGCTTTAGAGTTTGGAAACCAGCTTACCAGGAACTCTACAGTGGTGATGTACTTTAAAGATGTAGAAAACACTTCACAGCCAGCCTAAATGATGCAGTATAATGAATACTACAACCAATCTTTCTTAAAATGTTACTCCCCATATACTGAACATTTATCTTTACAAGGGGTAAAAACCCTAAAGACTTAACGCACATATAAGGATGTTAAGACTTTGGCATTCAAATGGTGCAATTGGAGTGCATTTAAAACTCAATTTCATGGTGTGCTTTTTACTGGTAGTCTAATAGGCTCATGGGAAAAGATCTAGGACTCTGCAGTGCCCTCTATTGGATGTAGTGTTCCTCAAGGTGATGATCCTCAACAGTGCAAAGTAGGACACTGGCTGGCTAGGTGAGATGCAGTAGGCATAATTCAAAAGAGGTAAGGTTTCTCATTAAGGAGAGGCATTATGTTGTGTGTTGACAACCTTTATTTCTTAAATAACCAGAAAGACTGGAGAACATGGTACGTCTGCAGATGAAGTTACCATCATAGCTTTATTAATTCTTTCACATTGCAATGCTCAGTAAGTCAGATGTGACTTGAGGATTTCAGGAAAGCTACATCCAGTAGAGGATGCTGCAAAATCCCAGCTCTTTTCCCACGAGCCTTTTAAAATGTATTTAAATTTCAATGGAGCATTCAAGGCAAGTAAGTCTCCACACATCAACATTATGCCTCTCCCAAATGAGAAACCGTACCCCTTTTGAGCTGCTTTATATATACCTGTGAAACAAAATTATTTTATATGTGTCCTCTGTAAACTATTTGGCCAATTACTGGTAAATTGTGATAAAACACCATACAGTTTCAAATGCACCTAAAAGGGTTTTTTGTCTCATACAGGGTTTTGCTTTTTTTTTTAAAACAAGTCATTTCCAAAATATTGTTCCATTAGAAAATGTCCTACTATCCTGATATCCCTCATGTTGGGTGCTTTGGGTTTCCTCGGTCGCTATAGAAAGACCTTTTATTCTCTCATGTTTGGCTGCCATTTTTTTTTTTTTTCTAAGCTACAGACCTGGTTCTACTGCAGCCTAGTGAAAGCCATAAACACCCTCGAATTTCAAACTGAAACAAAAAACAGGATGAATCAATGTAGTGAGACAACCCCTTTAACTTCACTGTTTAAAATTTCACCCTTAAAAAATGAAATTTTTTTGGGGGGAATCAAATTTTAATTTTTTTTTTGGAGGTTCTGATTTTCATGTAAGAGGCCAATGGTACGGAGACTTATTTTCAGGCAATACTCCAGTGGATAATAAAGATGACGTTTAAATGTTTTAAAGCATATTTTCAATCTCTCAAAGTCACAAATTTTAGAAGGGCACACATCTAAAATTAAATTCAGTCAAACCCACACATTTTGTTTGATGTCCAAATGTGTATCAGGTTTTGTCAGCAGTTCGCTAACAGCAGGTGTCAGAGTTGAAAAAGACAGTTGATAAACAATTAAAATAAAAAACTTATCCTTGGCAAAGTAAAATGAACATGAATGGTTAGATGAAATAGCTGATTAATAAACAGCTATTGCACACAAATCACATTTAGAGATATTTAGAGATTCCAATTCTTTCCGGGGCACCCCTTTAAAATAGGGAGTCATACAGCCTCTGCCCATCATAAAACCCATCTTACGGGTTGTATGGGGGATTGACTAAAGAAGATTCATGATTTTTTATCGTTGGATTTTTGGGGAATTTAAAAGAAAAAAAAAACACCACGTGTGTTTCAATCAAGGCATACACTCTTAATATAATGGGCTCATGTGCTTCTCTGAAAGCCTTATTATAGCTCCACACAACTGGAACAGTAATATGGTCTTGTGCATGAACCTTTATTTTGTTTAAAGATGAAAATCTACTAAGTGTCATAATTATGTAACATTAGACACATATAGAAAGAAGGTTATTTTACACATTACCATTTGGTATATTTTTTTAATTTTTTGCATTTTAAAAAGTTAAAAGACATATGGATTCCAGGTTGTCATTTAACATTTAATGTCCTTATTTCCCTCAAGGATAAAATTGTAGAATCATTCATTTAGAGTATTTATAAAACAAATTCATTCACTAACAACCATTTTACATCTCAATGTCACTCAATATGTACATGCACATTTTGTTTCTCAGTGATTTAAGCATGGATTTAGTAGACTGTTAAACCTCTAGAGAAATAACGTGCTATAAAAATGCTGACCTTTAAGTGTTTTATTGTAAAAGTGACATAGAAAAATAACCCAAAACCCAAAAATTTCAAAGTTCTTAAACCCATTCCCCTTTTTTTGGAAAAAAATTTGGGGCAAATTTTTCACTTGTAAAATTTATTTGTTTATTTTTTCTCTATTTTTTCCTATTGAAAACTTTTTTAAGAATTATAAAGGGGTTTTTGTCCAGGGAGGAAACTTTTTCCCTTGAAAAACCTAAACCCAAAAAAGTCTTTTAAAAGTCACACTAAAATAAACCTGAAATATGTAAATTTTTTTTTCAAGCAGCACACAATTTTTTCATTTTTAATTGCATAGCAAAATTAAAAACTCAGTATTCCATTTTTTTCATGTTTTCTTAAAATATAAATTGAAAGTAATACTAAAGGAATTACAAAGATAAACTTAACAGCATTTAAAAAAAAGATGAAACAATACAAAAAAAGATTTAGGGGGACATGTATGAAAACTGTCTAGTCTGAGACTTTCTTTGTTGCCCATAGCAACCAATCAGAGCTCCTGTTTCATTTTTTCAGAGCACTATATGAAATGAAAGGGGAGCTCTGATTGGTTGTTATGAGCAACAAACAAAGTCTAAGATACAGACAATTTTCATCCATGGGGCCCTAAAATGTAGTAACATGCACATCTAGATATGATACTAAACACACTATTAAAAAAAAGGGAACACTAAAATAACACATCCTAGATCTCAATGAAAGAATTATTCCAGTTGCAAATCTTTATTCATTACATAGTGGAATGCATTGAGAACAATAAAACATAAAAATGATCAATTAAAATCAAAATGAATATCTCATGGAGGTCTGGATTTGGAATGATACTCAAAATCAAAAAGGAAAATCCAATTGCAAGCTGATCCAACTTCAGTGGAAATTACTAGAGATGGGCGAATTGATTCTAACGAAGTGGAATTCGTTTAGAATTTCAGTAAAACTTCGATTCTGAACGAAGTCGAAGTTTGGGGTGATTCGCGGGAACGATGCGTGTTTTTAATTTGATAAAAAGGCTGCGAGCACATGCATTAATGGGGCAAAGAACTCTGGGAGGAAGAAAATCCTAGCCAAATGATCATTGTTGGAGAGAATGAAAGCCAATCATAGACTGCAGGATTCTGATTACGCCACCGCAATAAAAATAATCCGGCGCGATCTGGCTAGTACATACTGTCTCACTGTGTCTGAGTGTATGGACGCTCATGCTGCACATAATATCTCATACTAAAGAACAACTTTTATACAGCATTTTTTGGGGTGGTGTCTCAGCGTTGATCTTCAGAGAACTGCTTCTCTTACGTTCTAATTTTTGATTTTTGAGTGGTATCTGAGCAATTGAAGTCCAGTGTGCGATCTAATCAGCTCCATATACATCTTATAATGCTATCTGCCTCAGTTCTTGGGCCCTTGAGTATCCAAGAGTTATCTAAGCTGTCCTCATTGTATTCAGTTAAAGAACCAGCGTTTTTACAATCCAAATACCCACTTAAATTAATTTGTGCTCATTTCTTTTGCGCAATTTAAGAACCAGGGGTTAAGCGTTTGTTCTGCTGTTGTGGTCACGAAAAGAAACAGTGTTATTTCAACGGCAAAGAGAAATTTTGGCTGTAAGCATAATTCATATCCGAAGGTTAATTAACGAAGTTTTTCTGTTGGTGCGTTCCGTAAAATACACGCCGTTTTAACACGGCTACAAAGCTGGAAATTGTTGCGCAGCACATTACTTTTGCGCACTTTACATCCCAAGGGTTAACTAAGAATTTTCTGCAGTTTGTACTCAGAAAAGAAACATTGAGTTTTCATTCACCGCCTCAATAAGAAAATTTTGGCTGTAGCATAATTCATAACGCGAAGGTTAATTACGAGTTTTTTCTGTTGTTGTGTGTCCGTATAAATAACACTGCCGTTTTAAACACGCTACAAAGCTGGTAATTGTTGGTAGCACATTTCTTTTGAGCCAATGTACATCCAAGGGATTAACTAAGTATTTTCTGCAGTTAGACTCCAGTAAAAGAAACATTGGTGTTTTTTTCACCGCAAAGAAAAATTTTGTGCTGTAGCATAATTCATATCCGAAGGTTAATTAACCTGTTTGTGCTTTTATATTCAGTAAAATACACAGTGTTTTTTAAACGCACATACCAAGTAAATTTTTCCTGGCAATTGTTATACCTAAGGGTAGCCAATGCTGCATGTATACCTGGTCTTCAGTTAATGGCAGTCAAAAACAGGGTATGTATTAATCATAAACAGAATAACTACTGTACAATTTTAGGCAAACCGTAAGTCCAGACAGAGAGGTGAGGCAGGCCTCTTCACATGTGAGGGCAGTGGCAAAAACATTCCTGAAAGTCACAGGTCACACACAGCAAGGGACATTGCAAGCCGGTTCACTCAGTGAGGCCAACAACTGCCGCTGACATCTAGCGGCCTGTGTTGTTCAGCAACCCAATGGTTCTTGATTGGTTAGACTAGGTCATCCATCCTCCCAGATGACATCTGACAACCCCAGCCAAGAGAGTCGGTGGAACGTCAGACACAACCCTTATTTTGGCATGGCCTAGGAGCTGGTCATTGGTCCTCACCTGTTCTCCAACTCGCCCACTGTCCTAGTACGTTTGGTTCCCTCAGCCAGAGATCTACTCTGTGGTATGGGCTCAGTGGCCACAATAACGTGAGACGAACAATATGTAGTACAGTTTGGCACTATTGGCAATAAGAGGTGTGTGCAGACACCCCCTAGCTTCATGCAGTAATTGATTGTGTAGATACCCAGATTGTCTGTCTCCAATTCCTCCTTCTTCTCCTACCGTCTCCTAAAACTTAATGAAGAAGATGTAACGGAAATGCTTCCAGGCAGTGACAATGGGTAGTCGAGGGTACGTGTCCGCATAGGGCGCCACTTCATCCCAGGGAGAGAAGCGGGCACAAGCAGGGCCATCTTTTCTATTGGGCATACTAGGCAGTTTTTCCCAGGGCCCCCAAATATAAGCAGCCCCAAGGATATATGTGTATGACCCGAAAATACAATAAGCATCCCTGGATCCCATTGGCTAGCTTTGCATATTTAACTGTTCATGTGAATTTTAAGGACATGCAAACAGAAAAAATATGGTTGAAGAAGGGAGCCAAAGGCTCCCTGCCCTGCCAAATAGTCTTATAGGCTGCAGAATGCCGGTGTCCAATATAGGAGTGTTGTGATAATATGGGTGTGTGCTATGGGGGAAAAGTGGGCGCCCGAGGCAATGGTGCCCAAGTGTGATGATGTCATGTAGTGGGGCAGGACCCACTTCAGTGCCAGCCCAGGGGCCCGTAATTCTGTTTTAAGACGGCTTTGGGCAACAAGGAGGCATGGAGTGACTGAATTTTCCAATTGGGGGGCATTTTATGCCTTGTTTAACTAGGCACCAGAATAACTTGTCCCATCTCGTCTGCTTCTCCCGGCTCCCCATGTGCGATCGGCTACATCGTATTAGTGTTTGCCTGTCACCGCCGTCCTCCTCAACGTGTCGCTGTAACAAAGCTGACCCGCACGCAACATAACCGCCACCATTGCAACTCTCCTCATCACTATTTACCCACTTCTGCAAGAACTCAGCGGATGTCTTCCCCACCTCTTTGCGCCGACTGTCCTCAAATAGTTGGTCCTTACTGTATAGCGGGGTGCGCAGAGGCCACAGCACATATCAGTTCTCTGGCTATGGAAGCGAACGGACAGAGGTGGTTGAGGACAGGATGAGAGCCCTCACCTGTCTCCCGGGCATGCCTACTAGGGTTGTGTGTGACAAACCCATCGACTCTGGCTGGGGTTGTCATGAAGTCATCTGGGAGAAAGTGTATGACCTGACTGTGGTCAACAAATGGCCGTAGATGACCCCGGATGCAGCGGTCTCGCAGGGTGACTACCTGCTGTGACATCCCCATTACTGTGCTGCACCTGTGGTGGCACTGGTACCCTACTACTGTGTTTCTTGACGCTATCGAAGATCGTAGCCCACAGCTTGTTTTTTTTCCAGCTGGCGCAGCCATGCTTTGTCAGGCTAACATTCCCCTTCATTTTTTGGTCGATTTTGCCCTCTTAAATGCCCAATTAATTTTATAATAAGCGATTCTAGAGCGTGGGCGGCAGTCCATATGCGTGTCAATATTAAAACAAAACATTGTATGGAAGACCAAACCAAGCTCACTCTGCATATTTAAGCATGCACAACGTTCTACTACAGCACCTAAAGGGCCTTTTTTCAGCCTGAATATAGCTGTTTTTTAACGCGATTCGTCCCGAAGTACTTCGGAGCGTGAAACCAAATTTATGCGGAAAATTCGGCGAAGTCAGTGAATCAAATTTCTGAGAAATTGGCCCATCTCTAGAAATGACTCAAGACAAGGAAATGAGGCTCAGTTTTGTGTGTGGCCTCCATGTGCCTGTATGACCTCCCTACAACACCTGGACATGCTCCTGATGAGGTGGTGGATGTTCTCCTGAGGGATCTCCTCTTTGACCTGAATTAAAGCATCAGTCATCTCCTGGACAGTCTGTGGTGCAACATGGCGCTGGTGGATGGAACGAGACATGGTGTCCCAGATATGAAAAAGTAGTTGTCCTACCATACACATTGATGGCATATCGATAGGACCCACACCTATTCCAAGAACAAGCCCTGCAACCTCTTTGTTTTGATAGGACAGGTGGTCAGAACTTTCCCACTGAAATCAGTGGGAGTTCTAAGTACAGTGGAGTGCAACAGTGAAAAAAAGCTTAACCATTTTCCCAACCATGGGTCATAAGAAAGACTATTGTAAGTTTATTCCCAGGCTTCGAGTTTCAGATTTATACAAATATACTTTGCCACCTGTGCTTGCACAAGTGAAGGGCTGGTGACAAGAGTTGACAGCTCCATTGTGGGTAAATTTGGAAAAAAACCTCATGCATGTTAAAAGGGTTGTGTGAGAAACCCCAAAAAATAAGAACATATGTAACGGCCCAGTCCAGTATTTGTCAGGCATCAGGAGGTGTGTTGTTACCATTAGCAACTCTGGACTATGTGTATTAGGGCCTACATGTTTATATTCCTAGTCTAAGCCTCTCTTGTATATATTTAATGATAATGTATTTCTGTATTTCTATTTGTGGTGATATTCTGTGTGTACTTGACCCGTCTAGTTGTGAAGGTTTTGCTTCAGTTTCCCATACGCAACCCACTAGAGATTATTGATTGGTCAATTCATATGTCTTAAAACAAGTTTTGAGCTTTGATCAAGAGCTCGCACCCTTGCAACGCCATCAGTATCTAGTATTGGCCAGAGGAAGCCTGGCTCTGCCCACCCTCTATACCCCAGAGGCTGTGTGATGGGTTCTGACCGTTTGTTTTCATTTGGTAATCTGGCTTGGCCAGAGTCACATTTAACCTACCTGCATCACCTCAGAAATCCAGTCAGTGCCTAGGTTTAGTCCCTAACCTGTTCCCAGGCAGTTATAAGGATTAATGGCGTGTCCTCATTGTCTTCAGTAGGACATATCTCTGTAATTTAAGTAGTGCCTGCTGTCAGATTGGTGAATGTTTAGAGGGTCTTATCCATTCACCGACCATGTCTTTCTGGCTTACAAGTCAGTGTGTCCATGCATGATCCCAACCTGCTTGTCAGGTGTAGCGTTACATCGTCATCTTCTCTCCAATTTTATTCAGTTACATCAGTAACCATCTCACACGCACCTTATATAAGGCTGAAACAAATCCATAAGTAACCACGGTAACCCCTCTCCTGAAGCTAAGGGAAGTCTGATCAAGTCTGCATTTACTCAAGACCATATATACTAGTATTGAACTGAATAAAAATTAATCCCATTCATTAAAACTTTTATCTATTTGCACCATTATTTGTGTAAAAGACATTTTATTTAAAAAAAGAAGTTCCTTGTTGTATATGCTGAGAGAAGAAAGGTCTCCATCACCCCGACCCCACCGTGGTGAAGGAAGGTGCAAGAAGGAGAGTCCCCCAAATTTGCATAACAACACCAGCAACACCCTCCAGCACTTGCAACATCGTTATCATGCACTCCACAGGGTATATAACTGCTTCTTTTTGGTGTCACAAACAAGGATTATCTTGTGTGCCATTAAAGAACTATAAGTAACCGATTGTTGATGCCCCAGATTCTGCTTGTTGTTTTGTCATAATTTTTTTTTTATAAACATTTTGGCACCATTTTCTTGTGTTTTCCCCCCGAGTGGCCAACAAGGGTTTTTTAACTGACTCTGCTGCCACAAGCCTCAGCCCCCCCACTGCAGTGTCTTTGATTTGTAACTTGTCACGGGCACCCGGAACCTCCAGCACCGCGCCCAGCGTTACCTTCACAAACCCCACGCTGCCCCCCTTCTCCGCTCCTCCTCCTGCATCCCCTTCTCTCTAGCCACCTGTCCCTGCCACCACCTACTGTACACCGCCCCCACTGATCTGCATTAACCCCATTCCATCTCTTTAGCTCCAGATAAGTGCCCTTTTCATTTTTATTGAGAATACTCAAGATAAAGAGGTGGGAGGATTTTCAAGAGACTGTACTCCCTCTCCTGTTCGATTTTCGAATTTCTAAGTAGACAGTCACACATTTTTTTTTTTATATTTTTTTAAAGGACCGTTTACCATTTATTGTGCAAAATGTCTTCTCCTCCAGCTATTGATCAGCTGTCAGCTCCAGCAGTCCTGCCTTATCGTCTACCCGTGCTCCTTTCATCCCCATTTTGCAGCCACCAATGTTGTTCCCGCAAAAGTTGCTGCTACTGTTCCCTACCATTCTCATAGGAACCTCCAGTACTTCCAATATATAGGGGGGAACCCCACACTTTTGCGCCTTAGAGAGAAAATACTTCGTACCCTTGAACTTGTCCCTTCACTTTCTCCTACTCATCAGATACAATTGCTTCTAGGACTGCTTGAGATCCAGCTGCTGAAGAAGTGCGTTCCTGTGCCAGTCCACTGAAACAATCCAGTGTTCAGAAATCCTTAACCGTCCCCCCCGCCCCCCCTTTTTTACATAACCGAATTTGAGGTCCAGTCGTCTACAGAGGTGAGGTTAAAATTTTATGACAGACGTCAGAAACCAGGTGAAACACTCCAAGATTATGCACTCGCTTTACAATCTGCATACAGAGCACTAAGCCAAGTTGACCACCTAGATCCTTCTGCTGCTGAAGGTATTATCACAGACAGATTCATAGAAGGTGTGGACTCTAGGCTGATACAGAGTCAGTTACGTATGTTAGCAGCACAAAAACCCTAACTTGCATTCCTTGATTTTAAGGCTCGGGCACTACGTGTATAGGAACTGATTCACCATGCACCACTTCTACCCTACTTTTTAATTTCCCACAAGATATGGCTGGTGAAGTTTCGTTACACCTTCATTACCTTCTGTGTTACTTATGCAAGCCACCCAAGCTGCACAAGCATCTACCCCTGTTAGCACCACCGTTACTCAGGATACACTTGCACAAGTAGTAGACTCTTTATGCTTCCCGGGGTCACACCATTTCAAAGCCCGACTTTGAAAAACATTGGGACCCCCGTGTATTGAATCACTGAAAAAGGGCTAAGTCCATTTGAATTGCATATAATGGTCAGGCCCATCCTCAATTAGGCTAATGGACCCTATTGAAAATCGTTGATCGGAAATGCCACTTTAAGGTGTTATAGTGACGAGTCTGAGGGAGTTAGTACAGCCATAGTGTTAGGTTATGAACGTAATTCCCCAATTTTTTTTGAGTTGTTGAATGCCTTGCATGCTCTTTGCCCTCTGTTTCCTCTCCCTTACAGGCAAGTTAGTTCAAAAGACATTTGCAGCGCTCACCGCCCAGCAGAAGTTCGCAACCAGAGGAGAGATTTGCCAAGTCCATACCAAAGAATACGTCCCCTCATTCTTGCTGCCAAAGTGAAACTTTGGTCTGGTGCTGAGTTCAATCTGGAATTGACAATGCTAACTATGAAGCTCTGATTGACTCTGTCCAAATTAATGGCCATCCTCTTGTAAAAGATGCCAGAAGCATTGTTACAGTCTCCAATGGACAAGATCCTGTATGGTTGGTTAACCTCAGTGAATCCACCGCCAAGCTCCCAAAGTTTACCACAGTCTCCCAATTTATAGCAGCTGAATCTGAAGATATTCTGGACGAGAAACCCTCGCTACCAGAAATCTATCAAACCTACCTCTAAAGGTCCTAACAAATTTTACACCCCCTCGTGGGATGAACTGAACATCGGTGATGTCAACACTCCCATTGAGCATGTCAACGGTGTCCGTAAAGTCACCAACTTTATTCCCCGGCTTCAGTAAACATTCCCGGATTTTTTGGGAAAAAACCCGCTTAATCCAAAACCGTACAATACTGGACCATCCACCCATCAAAAAAAGCATCGGGCCTATCCCTCCTGCCAACTACCAACAGGTAAAAAAATTAATTAAAGAAATGAAAGACACCCGTATGATTGAAGAGAGTCGGAGTCCTTGGGCCGCACTAATCGTTCTGGTGAAAAAGAAAGATGGTAACATCTGCTTCTGCGTGGACTATCGCAAATTGAACAATATCACCCATAATGATGCGTACCCTCTCCCACGAATAGAAGAGTCCATTGCTGCACTCGGCTCCACTGCCTGTTTCTCTACACTTGACCTTACTAGTGGTTGGTAGGTCCCCATGGCTCCAGAGGATCGGGAAAAAAAACGCATTCACCATCCTATGGGCTTTTAAAAAAGGGTTTTCCAGTATCCCTTTGGAACAAT
>JAODAL010083678.1:0-11164 GCA_025379985.1 Phyllomedusa bahiana
ATAAAAAAATAAAAAACACCTTTTTGAAATGTAAACTGAAAAAAGTGGAGTTTTGCAGCTAACAAGAGACCTGCATACTAGAAATGTGTTTATCCAATATAATTTCAGGCGCCCAATACCCGGGAAATATTTCAATACAAACTGTTAATAATAAAGATATTCCACTACAATTCACACAAAGCCCCTTTGGTGAACTTTATCCAATGTTTTTTTTAAAATAGAGTTTGTCTGTTTCCCCGCGGGCCCCCCCCCCGCTCCCCCCCGCCCGTGAATTTACAGCGGTGATGCTGTTTAAAAAATTCTCAGCTAACTACATAAATTCTTCAAACTCAATCTAACTAAATTGGACGGATCACAGCAATGTAGATTTTTCTCTGTGCAAAAAATAGACAATTTTCGCTGACTGTTTGGCCCAGACAGAGCGCAGGCCTTTCCCTATGAGACCTGGGGAAACACTGGGGGCTGAAAACAGGAAACGCGTTTTCTAGGGTAAAACGAGGGGTCATGTTTTTTTCCCAGCCAATCGAAACCATAACACCCCAGTCATACGTTGCACACAAGTACCCTGCTCTATTCTTTTAAACTGTTTTGCTGGCCGCCAAAATTACGGGAAAAGCGCCGAAAAAGGCGCGATCTTAATAGATGATGCTCAGATTTTAACCAAATTATGCATGATCGGGGAAAATTCGTCACCAAAAAACCTTCCCGATTAAATTTGTCGATAAAAAATCGCTAAAACTAGTTTGGAGCAATGCTGAAAAGTGAGTTTACCCCTAAGACACAGGGTTAGAGAAATAATGGGGTGTCCCAAACCCACATTTATTCACTGGTTCAGTCGAACTGAACAGGACCTTATTTAAGCAAACCTACCTGTGACCACAGATATTAGACTTCATACTTAGCCACTAATAAAGGTGAAGAACCCAAATGTTTTGGGGGAAAAGTAAGGAAATGGAGAAAACAAAATAGCAGCTTCGGTGATATAAAGAGGTGTAACATTCTGCATCCTGCAGTAAAGGACAAGAATACAATTGGGTTATACAGGCAGCTGTCAACAACAGATTAAGGAGTCGTGCTTCAGATTTGGGTCAGGCCACTTTAGCCCAAACCAAACTTTGCAAGAGAATGTGGTAAAATTATGGAACCAATGGGCAGCCTGCCAGTCAGCAGGTGAAAGGAAGTGTACCATCTATTGAATAATGCACTTCTTTTTTCCTGTCTGACTGGCAGGTTGCTGATTGGTAACATGATTTTTCCGCAGTCTGAATGAGACATCACTGGTTATATCTTACCTCCCACGGGAACAAAGCATCACTCATTCTGAAATCCAACATGGTTGGTCCCACTTTCGTCTGACATCTGTAATCAATCAGAGGATTGTCGGCAAGCCCCATACATTAGATTGTCAGTTTATGACACTGAAATCGGCAGGTTTGACTGAATTTCTTCCAATACACATGGGCAGATTGAGAGTCAAAATCAGATAACAAGAGTGAGGTCAACAATCCAGGTCATTCACTGAAAAAGCACTGCAGTCCACAATCAGCTAGTTAAAGTCCTTGCCAACTGAAAGGCATAGACAGACCACAGAATAGTTGCTCAGAATCATCAATAATGTTTAATGTTAAATGTCATGCCAGAATGTTAGGGCAGGGTGCCCCCTGATTTCTGTGATGAGGTTGCATATGTCACTTGACTCCACAGGAGTAAATAAGCTTTCTGAGAATATTTGCTAAAAAAATATGGCTACATAAATTGAAAACCTATTTTCAAATGTACAGTCTAGTGATATGCAACAATTAGATGAAGGAGAGAGCAGCTACAAACAGTCTCTCTCTCTGGAGGAGCCAACACAGCATTTCATTAGACTGTGTTCCCCTTGATTTTAAAAGGCATCATGTAATACTTAATTTCACCTGTGGTCACACTGCAGGGAAGCTACTGCCCGCTACTGTTCACTGGAGAATTTGTAATAAATACGAATTGCAAAAGTGATTAAATTCTTAATTGAATAAACAAGCATTTTTGATAGAATACATAGAAATGGCGAGATGTACAGTTTTGTAAATTCCAGAACAATTGTTTTCTTTTGGTGTCTATGAGGAATGGCAGAAGTTTTGATTATACTTAAAGTAGAGAATAATGGGCACCACTTACAGCTCTGGAAAAAAATTAAGAGACCACTGCAAAATTTTCAGTTTCTCTGATTTCTCTCTTCAATGGTATATTTTTGAGAAAATGTATATTTGTTATTTTATTATATAAACTTCTGATAACATGTTCCTAAATCAAAGCGAAAAATTTTGTATTTATTGGCAGTAAATGAGAAATCTTCAAAATAATAAAAAAAAGCAGTGCTGTCCGACCTCAAATTATGCAAAGAATACAAGTTCATATTTAGTTAGAAACAATAAGACTAATGTTTTAAGTAAGGAAGAGTTCAGAAATCAATATTTGGTGGAATAACCATGATTTTTAATGACAGCTTTCATGCGTCTTGGCATGCTTTCCACCAGTCTTTCACACTGCTTTTGGGTGACCTTATGCCTTTCCTGGCACAAAAATTGTAAGCAGTTCTTCTTTGTTTGTTGAATGTGACTATCAATCTTCCTCTTGATTACATTCCAGAGGTTTTCAATGGGGTTCAGTTCTAGAGATTGGGCTGGCCATGACAGGGTCTTGATGTGGTGCTCTTTCATTGACACATTGATTGACCTTGCTGTGTAGCATGGCACATTGTCCTGCTGGAAAAAACAGTCCTCAGGGTTGGGGAACATTTCCTGAGCAGAAGGAAGAAAGTGTTTTTCCAGGATAACCTTGTATGCGACTTGATTCATGCGTACTTCGCAAAGATTAACCTTCCCAATTCCAGCCTTGCTGAAGCATCCCTAGATCATCACACATCCTCCCCAAAATTTCACAGTGGGTGCAAGACACTGTGGCTTGTGGTTGTCCATATAGGAAAAAGTACATGGAATTTTCTATATGGTTGTGTTTTTAGGGTCTGGGGTCTTGGTGTCTTTTTGTATTGTTCTAATAAAACTTTATTGGGGGAGCAGCTATTTGTGTGTCTTTTTTCCTGTATTCTTTTCATAGAAGTTTTGATTACTACATAAATGATAAAATACCAGATCTATTACAATGACTTTGCTATAAGTGAGTTAAGTGTAATAAGCAAAATGTGGCTAATATCAATTAATTTACAGAAAGATATGCAATGGTCATATAAGACTGTATGCAAATATGGTCACTTTTCCTTAAGTTTACATATTAAATTCTCTTTCAACTAATATTTACTTTAGTAGAACGAATCATATCTTTTATCTCAGGGACATATCTTAGAATTACAATGAACCATGTCTTCATAGGAATACGTGTATTGATGTGTTGGGGGGCGAGTCTTAAATATTTGAGCTCACCGGGAAATCTCACTTTTCTTAGATCTCTTTTCAACTTTAGCTTTGCAAAGGCACTTTTAAGAACACTACCTTTTACAGATGAAAGAATTGTATTTCTCAATTACTTAACAGTTGGAGTCTACTCATTAATTCATAATGATTACCTGCTGCCTAGAATTCTTTATCATAATACCATTAGAAAATCTCTAATTATATTTGGGGGAAAAATAGCTTTAATAGGTTTTATTATGCCCACTGTGTACCTTACAAGTAAACCTATGAAGTTAATGTTCCTGTGTGAAATGCATCATCTCAAAAAATTAGCAAAAAGAAAAGTGCACATATATAGCTAATAGGGAAAAGTGTGGTCATGCCAGCCTGTGATCTGGGTATCAGCAAGCAGTAAGCTGTGTTCGCTCTAATTCTGTGCTCTCTTGGCTCATTATCAGATGTGTGAGACGGAGTCCATTGGTGGCATTATGTTCTTCTCAACAAGGAGCTGGAACCTTTAAAATAGATGTAAAAAACATAAGGAATAAGCTACATTGTAACTGCTGTGATATCCTTTTATTGTTAAATAATGCTATTGCACAAAGACATGACCTCTTGATCCACCTTATGCTATATACTCAAGATATTAAAATCTAAGTGTAGCATGATAGATGTGCTTTTAAGAAAGACTATTCAAAGAATGTAAAGGAGGATATAATGAGTGTGCACAGTATACAAAAAGGATTCACAGCAGTATGTCGTACCTTGTTGCCCTTCACAGGTTACAAACCTGTCCTAAAGGAGGGGGTAAGGCATGCCTGGAGTGACAGTATCTAGCTACGTGTCTTACAAGATGTTTAATTGTAATACAAAGGATTTGTCTAAGATGGGCTATGTCTGGTGTTGTGGTGGAGTCCTATGTAGCTAAATGGTATAGAGGTATAATATCAGACAAAGCCCATAAACATGACTTGTGTTATTTTGGGGGAAAATTATACAAAACAAAAGGGTTGAACTTTTATTTGTACATAAAAGCTTTAAAGTTGAACAAAAGTACAAAAGTAATAAATATTAAAGGGCTTGTCCAGCAAATAAAAATTGTTAATAGGGCCAGCGGTGGGTACATTAAAAAAAACCTAATATTTACCTACCGGTCCCCTGCCTCTGCCACTCTGGAGCTCCCTGGCGATCTGCTCATTTTGACTTGCGGTTTCTTGTCCTGACATACAGAAGATCGAACACTGTTTATAGGACTCTTATTGTTAATAGAGTATAAACACAAACACTATCTCACAATTGTCATAGGCAAATTTAACCCCTTTTACCAATGGTATTAATTTCTGACACAAGAAATAACCTTTATTCATAAGGTTCTTTTGTCTACCCCAAAATAATTTTGTCTACATTACACTACAAATGAAAGCTCCTAAACGATGTCCCTATATATCTGTAATTCGTCATCTACCTATATATATTTTTAGACTCTACCAATAGATAGTATATTCAAACAGACCTCAGAGAAAAGATGTGGCATTTGTAGTTTAGCTCATCATAGGAACAGCACAATGATTAAACATAAACAATATTTTATAACCTCTCAAATATGTTTCACCACGATTTGTGGCGTTATCAGGGGTCAGAATTATGGCTGATCCCTGACCCCTGATGACACCACAAATTATGCAGGTGCCACTTTTTTCTCTGAAGTCTGTTTAAATATACCATCTATTGGTAGAGGATAATGATATACATAGATGATGAAGTACTGATGTGTAGGGACAGCGTTTAAAAGCTTTTAATTCATAGAGTAAGGTAGACAAAATAAGTTTTGTGAAGCTTATGTTAAAAATTATATCTTAATTCAGAAAGGAATAGTATTGGTAGAAAGGGCTAGGTTTGCCTATGGCAATAGTTAGATTGAGACACAGGAGAGGCTCACACTAAATTCCCTTACAATAGAGTCTCTCTTATGTGTTAGGATGAGAATTCAAAAGTCAAGAAGAGCAGAATACCACGGAGCTCTGGAGGGGAACTGCTGTTAAGTCATATTTGCCAACCCTCCTGGTTTGTGTAGGAGACTCCCGCAAAGAGGGAGCGTTGTGAGCTACTGCCTGATGCCCCTGGGTGCTAGTTGGAGGGTGTCAGCAGAGTGATTTTTAACGTTAATTTTCGGCCTCCAAGCCCCCACAGTTACTGCCAGAGAAGGGCATGGCTGGAGAGGACCTGTAGCCCCTCCTGTTATTGGGGGTAGTGGCTACAGAGATCTGCAGTGGTGTACATAGTGGTGGCGGGGCACATCAAACTCAAGCTTCGCCCGCCGTCGCTCCATTCTTCTGACAGATGAATTTTAAATAGAATCTCAGTAAAAAGCATATAGTTTTAAATGGATTACCATCTACCGGGATGCTGGTGTCCACTTTTTCCTAGTGTTCGGGCACAGTTGACGGCATCTCCCAGCTCTCCTGGATGCTGAATAGATTATCTGATGTCCAGGAAAGCTGGGTGATGTCAAACACCTCAATTAGCTTTCTTCAGGAGCCATTAAACAGTTGGGGTATTGGCCGTGACCTTTTTTGAAGGGGGTGTGGCTTTATATAAAGAAGGTGTGGTCTATGCAGATGTTTAATTTCCCTGATGGCCACTTTCAAAAGTTGGCAAGTAGAAATTAAGTATAATGTTTCCTTATTTAATTTACCTTCCCTGACCTCATTAAATGTTTTTTATTTGCTGTATAACCTTTTTAAATATCCGTTTTCTTGACACCATTTATTTGCAATATTTATTTAGTTTGCAATAAATACCATGAATTTCATACATTTTTACAAGCTTTTCTTTTGACTTGTTTTTGCATTCAGAAATGTTTCTTATAACATACATTGTTTTCAGGCCTATGCCATTTCTTGTAGAGAAGCTTATTGGAAAATGACTGAACAAAAAGAAATACCTAGTGCATATTGCATTAAAAAATAAAAATGCCACATCTTACATGAAGAAAAATAGCAAAAACAAAAAAAAAATGTTTTTCTTGCTCTTTATGTTTCACTTTTCCAAATTGTTTTATGGAAAAAGAAAACAATAGAAAAAAATAGCAGGAAAACAATCTACAAATTATTTCTCTTAAAATGCTACGGATGAAACAACCCCAACTCTAGTTTGAAGCCAGGGCTAGAATGTGAGGGGTGATTGGCAAAAATGATATTCATCATTATCCAAAATGTAATATAAATTGAAGATTATTAAAAATATACAGTATTATTCTTACCATTTACGATTAACCCATAAGATGTACTTTTTAGGTATGTCATTCATAAAGCATAGTATTATTGTTATAATAAAAAATTCTCAATGGGATTACAACTACTTTGCTAATGTCACCATCTCTCATCACTTCAGCACCATATAACACAATCCAAACTAATAATTTCTCATCTACTATATGTTGGATTTACAGCATGTCCATAGAGATCTATGTATTTGTTTCTAATCCATAAATAGAACGTCAGGCATTAGGCTATGTCTCCACTGTACAGCATTACGATCATATTTTCGGCGCTTTTAGTTTTTTAAAAGTGCCGAAGATACGATAGTTCGTGTGGCCCCATATACGGCAATAGAAAAGACGAGCTGCAGTCTCCACAGCCTGTCTTTTCTCTGCGCGTCTTCTGACGCCGGCGTATTATACAACATATTGTATAATACGCTGGCGCTTTTAGTTTTCTTGGTGTCTTCCCATACAATATAATTGTAAGGGCAACGTCAAAAAAAACGAGAAACAACCGCGGTTTTTGCGCAAAAAGTGACAAAAACCGTGGTCCTGCATCGGAAAAAAAAAAGCGGCCGCTTTCTGTCCGTTTTTTGTCCAATGCAGTGTGGACCTAGCCTTATTACCATGGCAAGTGTTAACCAAATGTTACCCAAAAATCAGAGCACACTATAACACAACTCTCTCTCCTTAAAGGGGTTGTCTCACCATGATGTTTTACAGAGATACAGGCAGCTTCAGACACACACTTTCTGTGGATGGTTCTACAGCAGGGATTAGCATATCAGCTCTGTATTCCTTTTTGCAGTGACATAGCTGCAGGGGATTTTATCACTAGTGCACTAGGCTACAAAGCTCAAAGGGATGAAAACCAGTGCTTATCAAAGGTAAACAATCTCCTTTGTTTGTTAGACATAAGACACTCTGTTCTCAAGCTGCCATTTACCCTGGTGACGTAACTTTCTGATCTTAGATAAGACAAAGATCAGATAGGAAAAGGGAGAGCAGGACGATAGCTAGAGAAACCTGTGTGCACTCAGAGCTGATAAAATCTCTCTGATCTCCTGACTAGGCCAATATCAAAAGAGCAATATATTTGGTAAAAGTCTTGATTTACCGTTCACTATATGTTGAAAGCTAATCTTTGCAGTGAGAAAACCCATTTCAGTAGTCTTGCTTTGTGTAGACATGTCACATTAGATGATAATCACTATAGGAGTAGATAATGCATAATATTTTTTAAAGTGTTTAAAAATGCAAGATACCATAAGTAGGACAATATGCTAAAAGGGCATTTCATTAAAGAAAAAAAAATAAGCTATTTAACCTAAGTTCTATCTCATGGAATCTGTCATATCTTGACTGCTGTTTTCACGGGAGCCATGATGACCATGTACACAGAGACTAAATTCCCCCATACACAAAAATCGACCAAACCCACTGATTTCACCAGGACTGGCCAGTTATCTCATATGTATCGGGGGCCTTTTGACTTCCTCATTTGATGATTTTGAGAGAAAGAAGGATTAGGCACACCCGAACCTTTGGTTCTTCTGGTTTCCTCAAGAAGTAAGCCACCACCAGAGGAATCTGACCGCAGCTCTCATTCTTCTCCCTATTAAATAATATAGCCACTCAGGTGAGCATGCATGTGTATGCGGGAATTTAGTAGAACAGCTGGAATGAGCATTTGACCGAAATCTATTTAAGGTTGTATGGGCAACTTTATACTGTATGTATCCACCTTTTATATATTTAACATGTGTTATACAAAACCTCTAGGAAATATCGTAATCTAGTGCTCAAAACAGAAAAAATGAAGTATAAAATATAACAGCAGATGTGATTATATTTCAGCTCACAAAAGGCCAATAATTGCAGATTTCACATCAATTCTAGTAAACATTGCAGTGTATGAGCAATATGAGTCCTTGTTAATTTATGGCATTATGATAAGAATGCATCACCTTATGTTCAATGACTAATATGTGGTTATATTTATATAGTGGTTAGGCTATTATAAAAGACACATCTCAGTCTGGTAGCACATTGATAGACAGTCAGCCACCCAATTTACTTTATGCTGTCAGAGTTTATAGATCAAATATAAGCACAGACTGAGTTGACTTGGCTCATACAGTAGCGCAATGTGCCCTTAGTATTCCTTTCTTCCTTCATAATGATTGATTGTATACTGTGACTGCCTGAAAAAGGGGTAATTAGGTTCTTTGAAAGAAAAATAAATGAGCATAGTAGAGTTGTATATAAAGGCTACAAACAGCTTGTAGAACATTGTATGTGCTGAAGCTTTGTGCCATCTCGTGCAGCGCATTGGATTCTTGCTAATTTATAGTATATGTTAAGGGACAAATAAGAGAGTTGACAGCAGCAACTTGGAGAGGTCAAATTTCAGAAAGTAACTGATCACACACAAAGTACTTTATAGATATTAGATATTAAAATTCCAGTGAAAAATAGATTTCTGCAGGGTAGGAGACGAAAGAAGATTACCAGTATACAGTACACAGGATAGGATGGAGCAAGTCTGTCACAGAAAATCTGGTCTAGTTAAATGATAGTCTTTTGGAAAAGTTTCACAGCATACAAAAAATTCAAGGGGTTGTCTAGCAAATAAAAAACACCCACCTATAGTGATTGATAGTTTTCTCTGTACTAGTGTGTGTACAGAGCAAACTGTCAATCACTATATGTAGGCGGGGAAAGCAGGACTCCCACGGTCTTCTGAAGAGTCCTATGAGTATTTTTTTCTTTTTTTTTATTGAGAAATCTTTCTCCAAGTTATATAAACCTATATATCACAGACTCAGCTTCTCTCCTCTATCATATAACCCTATATATCACAGAGCTTAGCTCCTCTCCTCTATCATATAACCCTATTTATCACAGAGCCCAGCTCCTCTCCGTCTATCATATAACCATATATATCACAGAGCTCAGCTTCTCTCCTCTATCATATAACCCTATATATGACAGAGCTCAGCTTCTCTCCTCTATCATATAACCCTATATATCACAGAGTTTAGCTTCTCTCCATCTATCATATAACCCAATATATCACAGATCTCAGCTTCTCTCCTCTATCATATAATCCTATCTATCACAGAGCTTAGCTCCTCTCCTCTATTATTTAACCCTATATATCACATAGCTCAGCTTCTCTCCCCTCTATCATATAACCCTATTAAACCCACAAAAGCTCAGCCTCTCCTCTATCATATAACCATATATATCACAGAGCTTAGCTCCTCTCCTCTATCATATAACCATATATATCGCAGAGCTTAGCTCTTCTCCTCTATCATATAACCCTACATAACAGTTGCTTGTGCAAATTCTTGACTCTTGCTCTCCAAGACAAAAAACAAGGGAAAAGGGGGAGACAAAAAGGCGCAAATATAGTGTAGTATATTAGAATCCACAGATTCAAAAATCAAATTCCAATCTGCTCACCTGAGCCGGTTTTACTGTATAATGGTACAACACATTGATAAAATTTCATATATTCACCATCCAGCTGCTGGCACCACTTCTCGAACACTTCTTTCCCCGCACAAAGGGATCAAAAGGAATTATTAATTTTTTAAGGGGTTTAAAAACACTTCACCCATTGGGGGGGCCTAAGGCTGGGATTATGATTTTTTAACACACAATGATATATACTAAAATATGTTAAAAACATATTAATAAAAAAAATAAAAAAAAAAAATTACAAAAAAATATAACAAATGTGGCCATTTTCTATTTGTTTCGCATGCGATCTTCGTTTAAACAGGAATGACTTCCTAACTCTAAGTTCCTTTTATACACCATATAGTTAGCCCAATCCTCGTTATTTCTTAATTGGGAACCTATTTGCCAAAAGATCCTCCTCTACTTACTCTTAGGCTATGTTCACACGGCTTATTTCAGAACGTATTTACATCGGATTGCCGATCGTAAATACGTTCTGAAATCAGTTGAAAAACAGTTCAAATAAGTGCCACTAAATGTGGCAGATTTGTAACTGAAATTTTTCCCACGGATTCCCCCCTCTCCAATCATTGTAAAAGGGGGTAAAACCGTCCGTAAATAATTGACATCACTTTTTTTTTCCCCCCGGGTTGCCGTCGTCAAACCGCGCGGCAATCCGGGACGGGAAAACGTGTCTGTGAAAAACGGCCGATTTTCAAATTTAAATCAAAAAGAAAAAAAAGCTGTTACTTTTTTCTGATGATTTGCCCCGATTGACGATCGCAATCCTCGGCAAATCCGCGGCGAAATAAGCTGTGTGAACGAGGCCTTACACATTTCTACAAAAAAAAAAAAAAAAAAAACCAACCTCATGTTTTAACTGCAGCGCAGCTCTAACCACGTCTATGGAGAACTGCAACCTACTGAAGTTAAAACATGAGGTTGTTTTTTTTTTTTTGTTTTTTTTTTTTTGTTTTGTAGAAATGTGTAAGAGTAATAGAGGAGGAATTTTTTCAAATAGGTTCCCAATTTTAAAAAAAAA
>JAODAL010083679.1:0-11164 GCA_025379985.1 Phyllomedusa bahiana
AAAAAGAGATGGGTTTTAAAGGAGTCTAAAGAATTAGGCCCCAATAAGATAACCTACAGAACCGTTTACCATCGACATGGTGCTGGCTGAAAAGGAGGTTTTTTGTGGAATAGGTGAAAAATCTGCACCATATACCTGACAACACGGGAGTGAATGGAAAATCCCCATTGCCCTGGGCAAGATAAAGAATTTGTCTAAGGAACTAAAGGGAAAATTCAGGAGGGGAACTTCCGGGGGCCCCGGCTGACTGTTTGGGACGGAGGCTGGAAGCGCTGGTTACAGCAAGGGGGGCATGATACTGCTAGTTAACGTGGGTTATTTTTGTGCTTTTCTGCTCTTCCCCCTCTACAAAAACTATTGGCCCGGATAGCTGCAGGGGAGCCACCCAGGAATTTTCCTTATGCATAACAAGAACCTTTAATGTATGAAAGGGGGGAATTCCAAGGAATCCCCACCTATCAAACCCCCAAAAGTAGAACCAAGAGTCCCGTGAGGTTTTCCCCTTGACTGTCCCTTTAAATCAACGTTGGTAGGTCACGGGAATTGCGTTTTTGAATCACCCGCTGGGGGGGTTTCCTCACAACCCTTCTGAAAAAAAATCCCACCCCTTCCCCCCATGTGAGCATTCCAAAAGGGTCACTATTTTAGTTTTCGGGAAAGAAAATAGGGACAGTGGAAAAAAATTTTGGGTCTTTAGGGGGGATTGTAAGGAAAAGAGATTTAAAACAAAATTTTTTTGCAGCAAAACTATAAAAATCCCAAGCTTTCTCCTTAAAAGGTATCTCGCTTACAGATTCCATTTTGTGGGGAATGATACAGCAAATATGAAGAACTTTTAAATGGTTAGTCCAGGATGTAAACATCTGTTATCAGTTTCCCCCAGGATGGGGGAATTTGGTTATCATCTCCCTTCCTAAGTTTCGTTTTACGGAAACAACAATTTGGGCTGATGCATTCCAGAGACTTTCTACTCAAGACAACATGGACCAATGAAACTCTCAGAACGCCAAATATGGACATACTCCGTTCCTCCCCCCCCCCTCGCGCCTCCTTGTTTGATTACAGAACATACAAAATGTGTTAATGCTTGTATTGTCAGAATTTTGAACAGAATGAGATTCAACCAGAACTCTGCGCGACTCATTTTCTAATCGGCCGATACATGTTCCCCCTGATCAAATTTGGATACCGGGACAAACGGTGACCCCCATTGTTGGAAACGCCCCCCGACACACAATGACAGAGTGTGGGTGGGGGAATACCAGCCCCGGAAAAGATGGTTTAGGCGAGGGAGAAACGGTATCAATTTTGGGGCACAGCGGTGGGGGCATCAAAAAATGGCGGGGCAGTATTTGAACACAGACTCATTTCTCACAGTTTGGGTGAGCTCATGGCTATGTAGTCTACACCTAAGGCTTTTGTGTAGGGAAAATCCTGGCCGATCCCCGCCTGTTCATCTTGAAAAAGGGGTCATTCGTTCCACTTTTCCCGGGGACAAGGGGGTTCTTTGGGGGTAACATGGCTCCCACCCACTGAACACCCCTCTGATGCCACACTTTTGGGCCGGGGTTGGACAGCTTCTCCCTGCAAACTCGGCAAGTTGCGGCCACATATCCAGTTGGCTGCCCATAGTCCACGGATCTTCTAATCTGGGGGGCAAGTGCATCTGAACCGAGAGTGATGGAAAGGAAACACCTCCCTTCGCACGTGATAAGCCTTGACTGGCGCAATGGCGCTCCACTGGGCGCGCTGCCGCTGTGGCGGCTGGATGGACCACCACATCTGACCACGTTCTCCGGGCCCCCGATGGTGACCTCATTTGTTGACGAGGGCCTGTGCCAATTAGCTCCCTGGCCATGCTTCACTTTTTGCCCCAGATTCACATTACCCAATTTTGGCTCCTCAGGGGTCTTAGCAAAAAATGCCACACCGCCGATAGCTGATTTTACCGCCAACGCTCTGCACTGATGACTACTCTTTCCCCTGCCTCGCGGCCCCCTTTCCGCACTGTCTTGGGCCTTGAAGTGGTTTTTTACTCCCCCCTCCGCCCTGACCTCAACTCACTACCCTGCTGACAACGGGCCCCCAACCCACTTGTTGCGCGCCGCTCCCGACACACAAGCTGTCGCCCCTCTTTTCCTGACGATGAGAAGCCCTTGTTCCCCGGCTCCCAAGTGCGGTCGGGGTACATCATCATCGATTTTGTTTTCATCGTCATTCTGTCCCAACCGGCTTGGTAGCAAGGCTGACCCCCACAAATGACTTCCCATGCCACTCTCCACTCATACTTTTCCGCCTACGCAAGAAGCAGGGATATTGGGCCCCCTTTCTTCACTGCCAAGTAGTTGTGACTTTCCTCACCTCCTGTATGTGGCACTGGGGCCCGACCCTAGTAGACTCTGGCTGAGGGAACCGGATGGGACAGAGGCGGGTTGAGGACAGGTGAGGGCCTCTGACCATCTCCCGGGCCATGCCAACTAAGGGTTGTGTCTGACGTTCCCACCGACTGTTGGCTGGGGTTGTCAGATGTCATCTGGGAGGAAGTGGATGACCTAATCAACAAATCAAGAACCATTGGGTTGCTGAGCAACAAACGGCCGCTAGATGACAGCGGCAGTTGTGGCCTCACCGAGTGACCCCTGCTGCGACGTCCCCTTGCTGTGCTGCGACCCGGGCCTCCTCCAGGAATGTTTGTGCCACTGCCACTCTCTGACATACTGTATGTTCTAAAATGTACAGACACTGTTTGATGAAGATATCTGTATATGATAAATACACACCCTATATTTGACTCCAAATGAACCCAGTAACAAGTTTGGGTAACTCTTGGATATAAATTGCGCTCCACAAATGGGCAGGAAAAATTTACTTGTATGTGCCGTTTAAAAACACTGTGTATTTTCCTGAATATAAAAGCACAAACAGGCTTAACCTTCGGATATATAATATGCTACAGGCAAAATTTCTTTTTTGACGGTGAAAAGGAACGTTTATGTTAATGAATACAAATGCAGAAAAATACTTAGTTAACCCTTGGATGTAAATTGCACAAAAGAAATATGCTGCCAACAATTACCAGCTTTGTCGAGTGTTAAAACGGCGTGTATTTTACGGGACACAACAGAAAAACTTGTAATTAACCTTCAGATATGAATTATGCTACAGGCAAAATTTCTTCTTTGGCGGTGAAAAGGAACGTTTCTTTTGGTGACCACAACAGCAGAATAACGCTTAATTAACCCCTGGATCTAAATTGCGCAAAATAAATGAGCAACCAAAAATTAAGTGGTATTTGGATTGTAAACAGGCTTAGATAACCCTTGGATATTCAATGTGCTCAAGAACTGAGCAGATAGCATTAAAATGTACATGCAGCTGCACTGTACGCACACTGGACTTCAGTTCCAATACCCCACAAAATCAGAATTAGAAGTAAGACTTGTCTTTGAGACAAGCTGTGACACCCCCCAAAACGTGCTGGATAAAAGTGAGTTCTTTAGTATGAGATATCATAAGCAGCAGCAGCGGTGGCGGCACCTTCCCTACACAGCACAGTGAGAAGGGTGTGAGGAGCGAGCATGGACCCCGGACTTATAAAGTGCGGTGACGTCACAGAATTCCGCCGGTTTCTGATTGGCTTCATCTCTGCACAGGTCATGTAGGCTACGCCTTTCTTCCTCCCAGACTTCTTTGCCCCATGTTATGCCATGTGCTCGCAGCCATTTTATCAATCAAAAGCACGCTTCGTTCCTGCGAATCCCCCCAAACTTCGACTTCGTTCAGAAGTTTTCCTGAAATTCGAAACGAATTCCACTTCGTTAGAATCAATTCGCCCATCTCTATTAGTAATGCAAAAGGGGGTTAACACAGAATTTTTTTTTTTGTGTAATCTATAAACCCCCCTCCCCCAACATCACATCACTGTACACAGAAAAATAAAAAAGTTATGGCTGTCAGACTATGGCGTTGCAAAAACGTTTTTTCCTTTTTGAATAAAAGTGTTTTAATTGTGTAAAAGCAGTAAAACATATAAAATATACAATTTGGGTATTTCTGTAATCATATCAACCAGCTAACTTGTCTTTTATACCACATGGTGACCACTGTAAAAAATAAAAATAAAAAAGAACCACTATCAGGATTGCTGTGTTTTATACAAAATGCCTCACAAGAACCTTAATAAAAAGTTATCAAAGTGTCATATGTACCCCATAATGGTACCAATAAAACATCAAGTCATCCCACATAAAAACAAGCACATAATCAGCTCAGTATACAGAAAAATAAAAAAGTTATGGCTATCAGAATAGGACAAAATAAAAATAGACATATTTATATTGTGTAAAAGTAATACAACCAAAAACTACTGTATATAAAAATGATATCATTGCAATTGTACCAACCCGCACATAAAAGTTATTTTGTCACTTACACTGCATGGCGAACGCTGTAAAATTGAAACCCAAAAAACAATGACAAAACTACGTTTCCCACCCTCCCCCCTGTTCATGGCCCAAGGCTCATCAAAGCTATGGAACACCTGTATGCCCAAGATGCATAATACTCCCCTCGATGCGATCCAGGGGGGGGGTGGAATCCAGAGTGGAGGGACTTCTTTAAGGTTTCATCTATGCCCTGTCACGCACCCAAGCAACAGCTTACACCCTGAACTTGCTTAACAAAATTTGGGTTAGTTTTTCCCAGAATTCTTTGTAAAAATTAAACATTTTCAGCTGAAATTGCAGATTGTTGGGAAAAAAGGTCTTAATTTTCAGAGTCTAATGCTAAAAAATTTGTGAAACACCTGTGGGGACGATATACTCCCTGCACCTCTGGATATATTCCTTAGGGGGTGTAATTTCAATATAGGGTCTTTTTAGGGGTGTTCAGGGTGTTTGCAAACCTGAAATGGCGCCTAAATAAAATCGTATTGAAGATGAGACTGGTTGGTGCTCCTCCTATTCTGAGGCTTGTGGTTGAGCCAAATAGCGCACTAGGACCAAATATGGGATATCTTTGAAAACGACAGAATCTGGAGCTTCAATCTTAAGCTGCATGTCCCGGGTCACATCGACCGTGATCTTGTGAACAATGCATAAAGTTTGAAAATTTTCAACAAAGGGAAATTTTGAAAATTTCACCTCCACTTTGTTTTAATTCTTGTGAAACACCTAGGACGACATATATGAACAGGGCTGCACCAGAATTCTGGCCTCAAAAAGCTGTAGTAGACCAGTATATATATATATATATATATATATATATATATATATATATATATATATATATATATATATATATATATATATACACAGACTTACTCCAAACTTTGACACTTTTAAGCACGCCAAAGTTTTGGGGCGTTCTGGTGGCTTGTTGCACCACATTAGTAGAAGTGGACACATTTTTGATTCTTTGACACCAAAACTTTGGTGCAGAACAGTTAGAACAGCCAGACCAGGTTAAATGTGGTCTGCCTGAGCCTGAGTTGTCATATTGGCTCTAGACTGCACCTGTATGTATGAACTGCAGAAGAACAGGTTCATACAATCTGGCGCAGTCTATACTACCTTATAGTGATTTTGAACTGGTCTATCAGCACCAGAATTCACACATGTTGCCCCTAATGTATAAATAAACTTCCTAAATGCTATTTTGAATATTTTAAGGAGTGTAGTTTCTTAGAGTCATTTATGTAATTTCTTAGTCATTTATGTTAGATTCTAACAGAGGCTAATCAAAGCTGCTTCAGAACTGGACTGGTCCCTAAAAAAATGTGTACGGCCAATTTTCTTGAAAATGTGAAGATTACTACTAAATTTCAAAGCCCCTAAAAAAAAAATTTAAAAAAATATACTTAAAAAATGATGCCAACCTATAGTAGACATGTGGTAAATGCTAGTTATAAACTATTTTGAGTGGAATAACTATCTGTCTTATGCGCAGAAATTTTTGAAGTTCGAAAATGGTACATTTTTCACGATACTTTGATTATTTGATCTTTGTGTAGCAGTATTATGTGGTAAATGTATGATCATTATTTAGAAGTATTATCCATAGAACATTGTCTTATATCTATTTATATAGATTTATTTATATTTCATATATTTTACATAAATACAACTTTATAGATCTCAATAATGGCACTTTTGTGTTACCGCTGGTCTGCTGGCTGAAGCTTGGCATGATTTTGTGTGCTTGTGCATCGGTAGAGATATGCTCAGGTGTGATGTCATGTGCTTGGACGTTATTAAAGATGTGGCCTGCTGTGATCTTATGTACTAAATAAATAATAATTTTTGGTGCAGTAAGCAGCCTTATGTGTCCCCCTTTTCAGTCTCTAAATTTTGAGAGGTATATCACCAAAAATCTTTGCCAATGATGGTGAAACCTCCTTTCCTCTAGATGTAAAGGATGTTGAAGCAAATTAAAATATTTTGGTCTTGTAGTTGCAGTAATGCAAAAAATATAAATAAAAATGCCTCGAGACCTAAACTAGCTTTAGTGTCAGGGGTAAGGCACCCTGAAACATCAAGGCACTGGTACCACTAATTACTGCATCGCTAGTTAACAGTAAAGGCATGTCCCCACTGTTAGGTTTTTCAGCTGGTTTTATAGGCGGTTTTCGGTTTTGAAAGCTGTCTGTAAACCGGCTGTCAAACTTTAATAAGGACCTTAATGGAAAATTCATGCAGCAGTGATTTTCCACCAGATAGTTTTTTAGACTGCCGGCGGTCCGAAAAACATTAAATATGTTCATTCTTCCGCCCGGTTTTCAGGCAGAACGTGAACATGTCAGTGCAAAGGGGAAGGGCTTTTCTCCGCAAACCGTAGAGAAAAGCCATTCCCCTGCGTGCCAGAAACAGAGCAAATACAGGTCGGGATTTCCCGACCGGTATTTGTCTTGTGCTGTTTAAACACAGCCTAAGTATTGTTAATGGGTTTATATTAGTAGTCTGTGCTATAATAATAAATTACTTTTTTAACAGACGATACTAAGCTCTGTAAAGTAATCAACACAATAGAGGATAATATGTTATTACAAAGGGATCTGGATAAGTTGGAGGCCTGGGCAGGGAAATGGCAGATGAGGTTTAACACTGATAAATGCAAGGTTATGCACATGGGGAAGAGAAATCCATTACATGATTACATGTTAAATGGAAAAACACTGGGAAAAAGTGACATGGAGAAGGACTTGGGAATCCTGGTGGACAGTAAACTTAATTGTAGCAGCCAGTGTCAGGCAGCAGCAGCCAAAGCAAATAGGATCATGGGGTGCATTAAAAGGGGCATAGATGCACATGATGAGAACATTATTCTCCCATTATACAAGTCACTGGTTAGACCACACATGGAATATTGTGTACAGTTTTGGGCACCAGTGCACAGGAAAGACATTGTAGAGCTTGAACAGGTACAAAGGCGGGCAACAAAAATAATAAAGGACTGGGTGGACTACAGTACACAGAAAGATTGGCAAGATTAGGGTTATTTAGTTTAGAGAAAAGACGGCTTCGGGGGACATAATAAATATGTTATAAATACATCAAAGGTCAATATAGAGATCTCTCCCAAGATTTATTTATACACAGGGCTGTATCTAGAACAAGGGGGCATCCTTTACGTCTTGAGAAACGAAAGTTTCTACATAAACATAGAAAGGGATTCTTTACTGTAAGAGCAGTGAGACTATGGAATTCTCTGCCAGAGGGACGTCATGGTGAATTCAATAACCGAGTTCAAAAAGGGTTTGGATGCATTTCTGGAGCGTAATAATATAACAAGTTACAGTGACTAGGATTCAGGAGAGAGGTCCTTGATCCAGGGATTTTTCTGATTGCCAGATTGGAGTCAGGAAGGAATTTTTCCCTGAAATGAGGACAATTGGCTTCTACCTCATTGGGGGTTTTTGCCTTCCTCTGGATCAACACCTTAGCACAACAGGCTGAACTAGATGGACGACTTGTCTTTTTTTAGCCTTACAAACTATGAATTAGTACTATGAACAAGGTTTTATTTTTCATATAAATTGAAATTTATTTCAAGGCACAAATTTAGACATGCACCTACATTTAAATATATTTCACATTTTAAAAATTCACAAAGAAAGCAGCCACATTCTGACCCTCCGTTTTAGTGATAAAGACAGATCATAGCAAGTAGTTGAGTTGGTTAGATCAATGATTCAAAAATCATGGTATAAATGTTTACAATTACTATCTAATAAATGTATATGTAAATGTTAATAAAGTAGATTGATCAACACACACTTTTAAGCTGCTAGTGAATATAGATAAACTACCAAATTGACCTTTAACCCCCTGCTGTTCACCAGTAGCAGGTGTCAGCTGCTTTTTAAATTGCACTGATGTTTCTTAAAGTGAAGCATTTTTTTTCCTCTTTGCTTTTTGACCAGCAGCTGACCTAAGAGCAATTGTTTCTTTAGTTGCCTGAAGGCTACATAAACCAGCAAGAGATAGAAAGCATGTATGTACCAGCTGCTTAGCCTGAAGACACATTAGCTTTGCAGTGATACCTTTTGGCAGTTTTCAGTATATTAGTCATATACATTGTATAAATAGTCTATATAAATACATAAATTACAATTTTTTCATGTGCTAGTATTTTACAAAGGCATATGAATATTGTTTTACACAAGTATACTGATAAAATTGTTTCCTGTTACTAAAATTAGTCATCATTCATGGTGGCACAGGCAATAAAATATCAACATAAAACTTATAAGGTCTACATTAGTAACATTGTAGCAAAACCCACCTTTTATTATCCGTACATAATTTAATTAGGTGTTTTACACTTTGGCGCAGGCCATTTTTGTTCAAAGACCCATCTTGTACTTATATTAGGATACAGAAATGTGTTAGTAATTGCAGGTGTATTTCATTGGTGCAAAAACCTCCTTTTCTTATCCGTATAACATTTAAATAGCTGTATTGCCCTTTGGTTCGCCCCAGTTTTTTTTTTAAATAGCTACCTTGTACTTAATTTTGGATACAGAAATTTCGTAGTTAATGTTGATGTATTTCATTGGTGCAAAAACCACCGTTTGTTATCCATATAACTTTTAAATAGCTGTATTGCACGTGGTGCGGCCCTAGTTTTTTTCAAATAGCCACCTTTTACGACAATTCTGATAGAAAAATTTTCTAGCAACCAGGGGCGTAACTACCCGGGTAGCAGGGGTAGCAGTTGCTCCGGGGCCCGTGCGCTCAGGGGGGTCCGCGCCCCGGGGCAGCTGCTACTGCGTCCGCTACCCGGTAATGCCGCTCCTGGGCCCGCCGGCAGTGAACTTAACAGTTCACTGCGGCGGGCAGGGAGCTGAGGGGCCCGGCGCATACTGCCTCTGAACGCCCGGGCCCTCCGGCCCGAGCGTTCAGAGGCAGCGCTACAGGGAGGTAGCAGAGCGGAGCGACAATGTGCTCTGCTACTTCCCCTGCCGGCGCTCTGTGATCACATCTGTCACA
Organism: Phyllomedusa bahiana; assembly: GCA_025379985.1. NCBI lineage: Eukaryota > Metazoa > Chordata > Amphibia > Anura > Hylidae > Phyllomedusa > Phyllomedusa bahiana. The sequence goes on from JAODAL010083679.1 coordinate 9,489, forward strand.
TCACCGCGCCGCCCGCGCTGAGCGCGGAGGCTGCATGGAAAGTAGCAGAGCGGAGCGAGCGGCGCATCGGGGGGAGCGTGGACCGAGGTGAGTAAACTATTTATTATTTTACCTGCCCCTAAGCCTGCCTAAACACCCCCTAAGCCTGCCTAAACACCCCCTAAGCCTCCCTATACACCCCCTAAGCCTGCTGTATACCCCCTAAGCCTGCCTATACACCCCCTAAGCCTCCCTATACACCCCATAAGCCTGCCTGTATACCCCTAAGCCTGCCTATACACCCCCTAAGCCTGCCTATACACCCCCTAAGCCTGCCTATACACCACTAAGCCTGCCTATACACCCTCCTAAGCCTGCCTGTAACCCTCCTAAGCCTGCCTATACACCCCCTAAGCCTGCCTGTATACCCCTAAGCCTCCCTATACACCCCTAAGCCTGCCTGTATAACCCCCTAAGCCTGCCTGTATACCCCCTAAGCCTGCCTGTATACCCCCAAGCCTGCGTTATACCCCTTAAGCCTGCCTTTATCCCCCCCAAGCCTGCCTATACACCCCCCAAGCCTGCCTATACACACCCTCCAAGCCTGCCTATAGACCCTCCAAGCCTGCCTATACACCCTCCAAGCCTGCCTGTATACCCCCCAAGCCTGCCTATATCGCCTCTACGCTTGCCTGTGGACCCCGCCATCTTGGCTAGATAGCCCTCCCAGCTTGCCTAGATAGCCCCGTCAGCCTGCCTAGATAGCCCCCCCAGCCTGCCTAGATAGCCCCCCCAGCCTGCCTAGATAGCCCCCCCCAGCCTGCCTATATAGCCCCCACCAGCCTGCCTATATAGCCCCCCCCAGCCTGCCTAGATAGCCCCCCCAGCCTGCCTAGATAGCCCTATAGCTACAGTGAAGTCTGTCTGCCTATATATCCCCTATAGCCCCCTAAAGCTTGCCTATCTATATAGCCCCCGAAGCCTGCCTGTCTACTTATATGGGGCCCCTTAGCTACCTAAACCCTACCTATATGGCCCCTATAGCCCACCTAACCCCTGTCTACCTGTATGGCTCCCTATAGCTACCTAAACCCTGCCTGCCTAAATGGACCCCATAGAGCCAGGGGGGCAGGTGCTGGAAAAGTCAGGATTCTAAGATATTTGTGTCTAAATCTGCAGGGACAAGTGGTCGGGAGACGTCATCATGATGGCAGACTGGACCGGATGCAGAACAAAGGGGAAAGTCAACGACTCGTCAGAGAACCGTCACCTGTGAGTCACAAGATGTAACTGCACTGTAATCACTTATATGTCTACAGAGCCTGTGTACAATGGTGTCTACCACTATATGGTCACTGTATGGTGGTTATCTACAGTCTGCAGAGCCTGTGTACACTAGTATATACCACTATATGGCTTTACTATTAGTCTTTGTGTAGTGATCAGTAGTGTTGAGCGATTACGTTGGCCATCGACATCGGTCGATGGTCGATAGTTGACCATCATCGACAAGATAGTCGATAGTAGATTATGAGCGATGACCATTAAAGTCTATGGGAGAGCAACAACACCTTCATTCTTACACCCAAACAGGGCTGGAGAAGCTGGAATTAACAAAAAAACATACAAAAATGGGACATTTACTTACTCAAAAAAACACTTCAATTCTTTGGGGCTTATAACACTCAATGGGCCCC
>JAODAL010083680.1:0-11163 GCA_025379985.1 Phyllomedusa bahiana
GGGGCACAAGGTGCTCCGCCCCACGGGTCTGAGCAGAGGGTGGGATTGTAAGGGGCAACAGCAGGAAGGGTGTACAATGGAGTGTACATCCCGGCCAGTGTCCTTGGGCATGCACCTTTCAATGTCCAAACCCCAATGCCCCCAAGGTAAGGAGACTTGGGGGAAGAAAGGCAAAACTTCAATGGGTGTCGACAGTTTAGACTGTCGACATATGTTTAACAGGCGGAATATGTTAGTATGGCTTCAGCCAGTTCCTGGGTCGGCCGTTCAGTGGGAGTGTGCATAGAGCAGGGTGGGTGCTCACTTCCCCTGACTCCACTCCAGGGTTTACCTGGAGTATAAAAGTCAGCAGGTAAGCTGACTATGGGGTTACAACCCCTGGTTTACCTTCAAGCCTTGGGTGGAGTCCGTTTGGAAAACCAGCAGGGTGAACTTGCAGACTGACAGTAAGCTGACCTCTGTTAGTTAGAGCCCAGACGGGCAGGCGTTTTGTTTTTGTTTGTGTTTGTGCATGCCTTGCACGTTGTACTTTCTGCTAAATAAAATACAGAAGCCCTGTATTTTCACCTGGAATCCGTCTCTGTCTCTGCCTGAAAACACGTGAGTCAAGATCCCAGAGCCGCTAAAGCTCACAATATGTATATATTGCCACTATTCTGCCTCTGATGAGAGTGTGTCTGATGTCTCCAAATCCACTTGTTACAGCAAGTCTCCTCAGCTCTGTCACAAAGCTATCTACATTTTCACCAGCCTCCTGATTTCTTGTGAAGAACTTGTATCTCTCCACTGTCTCATTCTTTTTGGGGTCACAGGGTTTATCAAATGCCTGCACAATTTCTGCTAGGATCAGGCTGTCTATTGCTCTCTGGGAGTAAGTTCTGGGCTACTTATCTACGTTTTTCCTCAATTAAGTAATACAACAGCTTTACTATTTTTTTTGTCACTGGGGGCAACTGTAAGATACACATACTGAGTTAACTCTTCTTTCTACTGTCTCCAAGTCTGAGATAGATTAGATGATGAGACATCCAGACTCTGAGGGGGTTTTAGACCAGTCTTCATTTTGTAGTAATTAGTGTTGAGCGATTAACTTTTTTTTTCTATCGAAAACGGGCATAGTCGATAGTGGGCCACCATCAAAAAGGGTTTTTTTCGATGGTCGTTTGTCAACCATCCCGATGACCTTTAAAGTCTATGGGGGGAGCAACAACCCCTTTCTTTTTCCTTTACACCCAAAACAGGGCTGGAGAAGCTGGAATTAACACCACAACAGGAAATGGATCCCTTTTCTACATCTTGGGGCCAACATTTAGGCTAAAAAAGCCACAGAAAAAAATTTCACACCCCATTACAATCCCTGTCTTGTACCACAGAAAGGACCCTTAAACCTGAAACCCCCCAAAAATTAAAAAAAGTCCAAAAGGGGCCCAGTTTTTTATTTAAAACCATAAATTTTATTTGAACGGGAAACTTTTGAATTTTTTTTCCCTGTCCGGAACGCACCATAAACCCAAAAAACCCCTCTTTTTACCCACAGATTAAAAAGGGGCCCGAAAAAAAGTAGCCCTTTAAACCCCACCATTTTAGTTTGAAGGGGAAACATTGAAAAAACCCGCCCCGGGACCGCAGCATGACCCTTAAACCTGTCTTGCCCCCACAGATTAAAAATCCCGGGAAAAAGGGGAGTCTTTCACCCCCCCCTTTTAGTTAACGGACATTGACTAGAACGCCCCGGGCCCCGCAGAAAATGACCATTAAACCTTCGGGACCCCCAGAAAAAAAGGGGGTGCGGGAAAAAAGGAGTCTTTCAACCCCCATTTTTATTTAAACCCTGGACTTTTTGACAAACCCTGTCCGGGGGCAGCATGACCCAAAAACCCCTGCCCCGGGACCCACAAAATTAAAAAAAGGGGGGGGGCCGGAAAAAAAGGAGTTTTTCCCAACCACCATTTTAGTTTCAGGGACATTAAACTAGAACTGTCCGGGAACCGCAGTAAAAACCATTAAACCTGTCTGGACCCCAGTTTAAAAAAGTCCCGGGAAAAAAGGGATTTTCAACCCCCTTTTTTTAAAGTTGAACGGGGACATTGAAAAACCCTGTCCGGGACCGCAGTTTACCCAAAAAACCTGTTTTACCCACAGTTTAAAAAAGGCCCGGGAAAAAAGGGAGTTTTTTCCAACCACCATTTTAGTTGAACGGACTTTTGACTATACCTGTCCTGGACCCGCATTTTTACCATTAAACCTGCCCGCCCCCCAGAAAAAAAGTCCCGGGAAAAAGGGGGTCTTTAAACCCAAACCATTTTAGTTGAACGGAAACATTGACTATACCTTTCCTTCCCACAGAAAACCCCGGGGGGGGGGCCGGGAGTTACGGGGTGGGTCCCGGGAGAGCCCCGGGGGGCTGGCGTCCTTTCACCCTTTTAAACCCACGCAGGTTAAAATCCCCTGAACGCAGCAAACAAAAAACCTGTCTTTCTAAAAGCCAAGTGGGGAAAGCGGAAGTGGGAGAACTCCACCCTTCATCATACACAGTCAAGCCCCCGGGGGTGGGCGTTTGCCCCTCCCGTATGAGTGCGGCCCAAATTGAGTTTCCCATTTGGGAAAATTTCTGGGGGTTAACGCTCCTGTTACCCCCGGGTTGCCCTTTTTTTTTGGGCATTCTTTTTTCCTCATTTTACTCAACGTGCTGGGGGAAAAGGCCCTCTTTTACTTTTTTCTTTGTCCTGCCCCCATACTTCCATGTCCTCTAAATAACATAAAACTGGTCAAGTTTTCCTGTACCTCCCTTTTCCCAATTAAAGGGGAAATTTTTTTTTAACAGCTATTTTGTACATGAAAATTTTTTTTAGTAGTTTAATTTTTAGAAAACACTTTTTTTAAAATAGGAATGGAATCCCACCAGGGTTCTTTGTTTCCTTTTTTTTTTTAATATTAAATGGGTTTTGTCTCAATACAGGGTTTGTTTAGCTATTTAAAGATCTTGAAAAAAACAAGTCATTTTGCAATATGTGTCCATTAACAGTGTCCACCTTTTTTCCTTTTTTTCCTGACAGAAACCATCACTTTTGGGCCACGCTTGAAAAATTGTGAAAAACAAATGTCTGTTTGGGAAAAAAAAAATTTTTTTTTTATAATTTTACCTGTAGTAAACCTGCTTTGCCCCCAGCAAAAGGGGCCCCAAAAAAATTCAAAGATAAACCCTTTTAGACAACTTTGGACAATTTTTAAGAACAAATGTCTGTTAAAAAACAACATTTTTTAAAATAGGACCTTAGTAAGCCCCATGTCACAGCAAAACCCCCCCAAAAAATTTCAAAACTTCCCCCCAAAAACCACTTTTGACAATTGTGAAAAAACAAATGTCTATTAAAACAACTTTTTTTAAAGAATGGGGACCTGTAGTTTTTTTTGCGAAATTTCAAAGCAGCATGCCCCCAAAAAAATTATAAAAATGACTTTTCGGGCCACGTTAAAAATTGGGGGAGCGAGAAATGCCACTTAGAAGCCACTTTTCCGGGTTCCAAATTACCATGATTATAGCTTTATCTCACACAACTTTGACCCCAAAAAATTTAAATAAATATGACTTCTCACCACTTTTAAAAAAATTGGGGAGGGAGAAATCCACTTAAAACCACATTTCTGTTCCAAAGGACCAAAATTTTGCTGTTTTCTCACAGCAAAAAGACCCCAAAAAATTATAAAAATAAATTTTCTCACCCACTTTTAAAAAATTGTGAGGGAAAAAATGCCACTTAAAAGCCACTTTTTCTTTTTCCAAAAGGACCATAATTTTTCTGTACCCTCACAGCAAAAAGCCCCCCAAAAAAATTATAAATATTTATTTCTCAGCCACTTTTAAAAATTTTGAGGCAAAAAAGCCCCCAAAAACCCAAATTGACAATGCGAAAAATTCTAAAGATAAGTGAGTAAAGGGAAATTTTGGGTTTTTGTCATAAAACCCTTTGGGGTTCTTTACAGTCCCCTAAAACAGAAAACCCCCAGCAAAATGAACTTTTGGGGAAAACTGAAAAAAAAAAATTCAGAAAGGGAAAGATATTATTTTAAAAATAAGTTTTTCAAAAAGGCCCCTTTTCCCTGTTTGGGAGGAATGTGAATTAGACCAGCAACAAAAGGGTTGACCTCGGCAATTGGGGCCAAACTTCATCAGAGTTTCCAAAGGCCCTGATTCATCTTGATAAATCAAACGATCCACTTTATCTGTGGAAACCCCGGATCCCCTTTTTGCCCTGTAATGACCCCTTTCCGGGCGGGGCTAAAGGGTCCGCTCAAAATTAATGCCCTTCCTGGCTGCGGGGCAGGACAACACCTCTATGGCGGGGCGAGCCATTTTCGGGCCATTCGTCCATTTTGGAAACCCAAAAGCCCTTTTTGGGCCCCGGAACCCCATCCAAAAAAATGGGTGTTGAAAACCAAGATACCCGGGGCACCTTTGATCTTAAGCGGCCCCCGGGGTTTGAAAGTGTGCCCTGCATTGAAATTGTTGGGGGTTTGGGTAAAAAAAAATTGCCAAGTCACCCATTAGGCTTCTCCCAAACCTTTGCCTGTTTCTGTTTTCCCGCACGGCTATTTTGGCACCTACGGGCGTCCCCGCCCGCGGGGTTTTTCCCCCCCCGTGACATTTGAAGAACGTGAAGCAGTACGAAACAGATGTCTCCATTTTGATAAAATCACAAGGTTTTCCTTTTTCCTGCTTTTTTACCTCAATTTGGGGGGGGGGGGAAAAAGGGAAAGGGTGCTGAGTTTTTTTTTTTTGTCCCGGGGAACCAGTAAGGTGGCCCCCAGTAACTGTTTTTTCTTTTTTGAGGGCCTTTAATGCGAAAAATCATTTTGGAGGAAATGGAGCTTTCCAAGAAATCATGTAAAGTTTGGACCCTTTGATTTCCCAACCTCGGGGTCGGGGGGCACTAGAAAACTATCTTCCCACCCTTCCCCCTTTCCCGCCCAAATTTCCCGCGCCAACCTTTTTCCCAAAGGGCAGGGACGGGGGGTAACATCGGTTTCCTGGGAATACCTCCTCCCCCCTCCCCTCCCCTCCGGCACACCCTTCAACACGCCCTGATTTTGACTGAGATAAATGCCCCCTGAGAGCTTATGCGCCCCCCCTTGCACTAGCTCGGGAACCCCGAACCACTGCCTAATGAAACCAAAGAAATTGTGAAACTGCGGGGGCCTTGTGGTTTTTGACGGAGAAAGGCTCCTTTGTCCGCATCTGTTTTCTGTTTTCCCCTCCTGCTGACGGGACCTTTTTGTTTTCAGATGTCCAACATCGTTCCAAACTAAGATCACCACAATGCTCAGGGTTTAAAAGGGCATTGCCCCGCACTAAAACCCATTTGGGGGCTTCTTTCAAAAAACTGGAAAAGGTTTTTTTCGAGCTTTTTTCACCTCCTCCACTCTCGGGGGCTCAAAAACCCCGAGGTCCGAAACCGCTGCTTGTCGGGCCCAGGGGGGGTCACTTCGTACTGCGTAATGGCATTGCCTGCTGCCAAAAACGTTTGGAGCATGTGGGGGTGGGGGAATTCCAGCGTGTTGCCACGTCAACAAGGGAGACGGTTGACGGGGGGGGCCCAAACCCCTGACGCTGCAAACGCACCAAGGGGGGATGAACCCGGGGTGGGGCCCCGCGGAAGTGCGAACTCAAAACCTCACCTTTGGCTTCGGGCGGGCCAGTCCAGACCCGGGAGCTCTTTAAAAATTTTTTGGGAACACCAGGTTCTTTACATTTTAACCACCCAAGGGGAAATGTGCCCCAAAGCCTACCGATTTTTTAAAAAGGGGGGCCACAGTTTTTCGCCCTTTATCGCTTACCACCCTTTGCCGGGCACAAGGTTCTTTTTCAACCACCCCACGCTCGGTCTCTTTTAAGGAGAGCCTTCCCCCAGCTCCTGACCTGTGTGGGGAAACGGTCTCCAAGACAGATTAATTTCAAAACGGCTTGGTTTTTTTCCTGGGCAGTGATTCCCCCAAAGAGGCCCCTTGGGGGGAAAGAGCCCTGCACCATCCCTGGGGTTTTTTGAAGAGCTTTGCGCCGAGCCGAACCCACCGTCACCCCCAAAAGACATCCAACCCCCCTCACCCCCGTGAGCTTCACAGAGGAAAAATAAGCGGCCTTGGGCCCTGCTTACTAGTCCATGTTCGGTGGTCAGATGGACTTTTCCCGGGCCCCCAGAAACAGGGAAAACGCTTTTAAAATTTTTTGATGCCTGGGCCCGGGCAGGGATTTGGGTTTTTAGGGAAAGAAAAGCCCGCCCCCAAATTGGGGATTGGGGGCAGGCAAGGGGCCCCTACTTTTTTGGGAAACCCCCCCCGTTTTCCACCAGGGCGGAAAGGCAACATTTCCAAGGCCAAAAGCCTGGCAAAGCCGACATTCAGGCTTTTGGCTTTGGGGTGGTTTTGGGTTTTAAAATGTTTTCTTCTTTGCTCCCAAAACCTTTGGGAAGACAGAAAGGGTGGCTGCTAACGGCCGCTGTACGGCGGCAGGTCTCAAACTTGGGGGAAGGAGAAAAGGGGGAGGATGGGTCTTTGGTGGTGCTGGTGGGACTCGGGCGACGGGGGGAGGCTGAAGCGGAAAGGGGACCCTGATCATGACTCAGAGAACATGGGCAGGTGAGGAACCATGGTGGGGACGGAGGAGGAGGAGGCGGGGGGGACAGAAGGGGGACAGGTTTGGGCCCGGCGTCGGTTTTTGGGCCTTTTTTTTGGGCCAAAATGGGTTTCCCCCCCATTTCCCAACTCTTGCATTTTGCTGCAGGGGAAAAAGACAAGTTGGTGGTGGTTAACCACTTAAGGTTTTTTCCTCAACTTATTTCGTTTTACGGCAAAGGCGGCATATACATCGCTGGGGAATCAAGACTTGCCAAAGAAGGCCCACTTGAGAAAGGGCCTGGACCAAATTTTAAAGGGGATAAGCGAGGAGGGGGATTGCGCTGACCTGGCTGGCGAAAATCATATCAGCGGACTTCTTCGACCGCCCTCCCCCTTTTTGGCGGGGACCCCTATTGGGGTACTACCCCCCTCGTCTTCCTCCTTTACCCTTGATGAAGGGGCTCGCAAGCAAAATTTTGGGGGAAAAAACCACGATGGACCGCAATGTCGCATCATCCCTCATCATCAACACAGGGGACTTGGTCGTCCCTGACTTTTTGCATCCAAAGCGCGGGCTACAAGCAAGAGGGCCGGGAAGGCGGGTTTCCAAACCCCCCCGGGTTTTTTTGCCGAATTTTACCCCTTTTCCTTTTTCCTCCTCTGATGGGAACAAAAAACTGGGGGGTCCCAAACAGACTAAAATTTTATCCCTTTATCCTTTTTAAAATGCCTTCTTTACCCCAAACCCCAAATTTTGGGGGCATCAAAAAGGTCCCTTTAACAATGGGGGGACCCCCAGTGGTGGGTTTTCACGATTGACATTTGGGGGGTGCTTTTATGTTTTACATGCTTTATGAAGCTGAAGACGACATTTTGTGGCCGGAAAAGGGAGGACGAGGGTGTAAGACTGCAGGATGCAGGGTTCATTAACCACTGAAGGGCAGATTTTGGGGATGCGTTCGTTACTTTAGGGTTCACAGGGCCCCCGACCCAGCGACGCACCTTAAAGGTCCTCAACTTACGATCCGCTGGGATGTGTGTTTTTCGCCCCCACTGGAAGGAGCACCTTCTCTCGTTTCCTCTACCTCCAAGGCTACCCCCCCTTTGCTCGCTTACCCCTGGCCCCTTTCCTCCATGTTCAGAAATATAAAAATTTGAGAAAGGAAAGGAATAGGTTTTTTGGGAAAATCCCTTTTTAAAAGAAAGGCAAATCACAACTAATTTTCAAATCCCCTAAAACAAAAAAAAATTACTGGATTCAAATTTTAAAAAAAAGGTGTCTTATCAACAAAACTGGGCTGGGCAAAAGTGCCCAAAAAAAACGTATCTGTTATGTTTTTTGTATAAAACACGGTATTTTTTTGCAAACCCTTTTAAATTTACCCGTGGTGCCCAAAAAAAATGCTGTTTTCCCGATTTACTTGCAACTGCGTCAATGAACCAAAGCTTAGTGCGCCAAATTTAAAAAAACAAAGTATCTGTTATGTTTTCCGGGAAATACACGGTATTTTTTTGCACCTTTCAATTTTACCTTTGGTACTTAAAATTGCTTTTTTTAAGAAATTTCGTGCAAACTGCGTCAAAGAACAAGCTGAAATGCGCCAAAGTCAAAAAAAACGTATCTGAAATGTTAAACCCGGGTAATAAAAATGTATTTTTTTTCACCTTTTAAAACACCGTGGGGACTATAAAATTCGTTTTCAGATTTAACGTGCATGCTTTCGTCCCAAAAGAACAAAGGCTTTTAGTGCCCCCAAAATTTAAAAAACCCCAAACTGTTATGTTTTCCCTAAATACAAAGGATTTTTTGCACCTTTTTAATTTACCGTGGGGACTATAAAATTTGCCTTTTTTTCAGAAATTTTTGTGCAAAGGGGGATATTTGAACAAAGAGGAAAATTTGGGAAAATTTGAAAATGAACACCTATCTGAAATGTATACGATAAAAAAAGAAAAGTTTTGCACCTAACACAGAGACCCCGCAGTTACTAGAAAGGATGTGTATCCTAAATAAATTTCAGGCTTGGGCCCCAAAACCAGGAAATATTTCAATAGCAAACTTTTTTAAATTTAAAAAAATATTGCAGTGCAATTTCTACACTAATCCCCGGTGAACTTTATCCAGTTTCTTTATAGACTTTTCTGTTTCGCCCCGGGGGGCCCCCCCCCCCCGCTCCCCCCTGTGACTTTTTTAGGTAGAAAGCCCTTTAAAAAATTTTCTACCTAACTACATAAAATCTTTCCCTCTCTAATCTAACTAAATTGTAAAGGGTCACAGCTAATACAGAGGTTTCTCCCGTGAAAAAATAGAATAATTTTTCCCGAGGCCCGTTTGGCCACAGGGAGAGCGCACGTCCTACTCCTATGAGACGCGAGAGACACTGGGGCTGACAGGGAAAAGCTGTTCAAAGAAAAAAAAAGGTTTTGTGATTTTTTTTTCCCGCCAATCGCAACCATACACAAACCCATCATTACGTCGCACACAAAATCTCCCCCCTGCTCTTTCTGTAATCTGATTTTTCTTGGGCCGGGCCCAAAAAAACAGGAACCCAAAATGGCGCGACCTTAATTTGATGATGCACAAGATTTTTAAACAAATTTAAATTTTCGCATGATCAAAAAATTTTTGATCACCATAAAAACCTTTCCGATTTCAAATTTGTCGTAATAATCGCTCAACACTATAAATAATGAAAAGGGAGTCCCGTACTTATTTTCCCGTTGGTCCTCTTAAATTTTAAAATTTCACACAAGCCTGAGGGTGTGAGTTTGTTTCTTTAAAAGGTTTTGTACCCAGAAGGGCCCCCAAGTTTTGGTTTTAAATTTTTGTTTATGATGGGTAACACTCAAGGGATGTCTTCAGGCACTTTTTTATATCAGGTGTTATTTGCCATTACACATGTGTCTGATCAGGTCCTTGACCACTGAACCAAAAAGTTGTAATGTCCTTGTAGTACACACATATAAGTACTCCTAGAGGCCATACTGGGCTACAATAGGTTTCAGCTCCCTCCAAAAAATTTTTTGATTGAGGGTTCAGGCCTGGAGACGGCTATTTTTATATGTATAAAAATAGGGCCCCTGCAATTTATCTCTGAGCACTTCTCAATTTTATGAGGGTTTTCCCAAAATTTGGGGGCCCCCCACTCCCCAATCATTAAGCCCCAGTAATGTAAAAAAACCTTAAAAATAAAAAAAATTTTTAAAGAATCTTCATAAAAAATTGAAAATCAGACATTAAACCCTTTTCATACAGGGATTCAGTCCCCCATAAAGGGAAAAAAGAAGCTTTGCCTTTAAAAGAATTTAGGTTTTGCCAAAACCCTTTAAAGGGCCCTTCAGGAATTGGGTCAATTTTCCCAACAAACCCGGGGACCGAATGCCAGTGTCCAAAGCATCGATAAAGCACCTCCGTGCGACGTTTCAGGGAATTGCTCCTCCCCTTCCTCAGGCACGTACGTCACAGTAAACAGCCTCCTTAAATATGTTAAAACCGTTAAAAACAATTAACTCTTTAACTGCAGGGTATATATACATTAGTACTCCTATTTTCCTCCTACTACTACCACCATAGAATGCTACATATTTACATAAAAATTGTTATAAGAAAACTCTCAAATTGAGGTTTTCATTTAAGCCTCCCGGGGGGCATAGATTCAAAAAGTTTGAAATCCAAAATCCTTTGCCTTTAAAAAATCTGTTGTTCAAATTTGTGAACGGGCCCCGTACAAAAAAACCTTTTTTAAAACACAACCCCTCATAATTCACATAGATCATGGCAGCCTCGGCAAAGGCCCCTTTCTAACCCTTGGTTTTTTCCAAACATTTTTTTACCACTATTTCCATTACGGAACACTTCCTCACTTAAGGTAATCAAAATTTTTTTTTATGCCTTTTTAAAAGGCTGATTTAAAGTTCTTTTAAACCCCAATCCCAACCGGTTTTTCGTCTGTCCTACATAAAACACAAACCCTGGGCATTTTTTTCAAACTAAAGACCCCTTCTCGGGGCACTTTTGAAAACCCTTTTTTTTTTATCTTATGGACTTTTGTGGGATGATGAATACTATCTCCTTTTATTATTGATGAACAGTTCTGACATTTTAAGCAAGCAAATGTGCCTGTTCTTGTACTGCTTAGTAGAGTTTGTTTCCTACCTTTTTCTGGCCGTTTAAGATCAGCAGTTATTAATTTCGACCCCGGGTTTTTACCTTTGCGGTTTTATCCAAAATAAAGGGTCCCCTTGAAAAAAATGTCCAAACTTTAGTTTTCACTCCTTAAAAAATCCCCAATGTTTCAGGATAGCTTTTTTTTACTAACCCTGCGTGTCTGTCATAGACCGACACGTATGTTAGGAATTGATCTTTTACAGACTTGTTAGCGTTCTGTTTTAAAAACATTTCTCGAGTTTAATTTGGTTTTTAAAAAGGTTTTTTTAAAAATATTTAAGGAGGCTTTTACTGTGACTTTTTGCCTGAAAAAAGGGGAGGGAACAATTCCCCGAAAACACGCACGGGGGTGCGTTAAACGATGCTTTGGACCCTGGGTCTCG
>JAODAL010083681.1:0-11162 GCA_025379985.1 Phyllomedusa bahiana
GTTAACTATTGTTATAAAGTTTCAGGAGGGGCAATTTTTCAACCCGTTTTTATGTGCAGGGAAGGGGGCTTTATCTATTTTTTATATGGCAGGGGGGGGGGCTTTTATCCCAATTTTTAAAATGTGCAGGGAGGGGCTATTTTTCTATTGTTAAAGTTTTTGGAGGGGGGTTATTATTATTGTTTTTTATGTGCAGGGAGGGGGGTAAAATCCCATTGTTAAAATGTTTCAGGGAAAGGGGCCCATTTTTCTACTGTTTAAATGGGGCAGGTAGGGGGGCCCGTTTATCTACTTTATAGGGGCAGGGAGGGGGGGTTTAACCCATTTTTTATATGTGCAGGGAGGGGGGGGGGTGTTATCAAATTTTTTTATATGTTCAGGGAGGGGCAAATTATCTATTTTATAAAGTGCAGGGAGGGGGGGTGTTTTTCTATTGTTTATGTGCAGGGGGGGGGGTTTTTCTTTTTGTTATTGTGCAGGGAAAGGGGGGCAAATTTTCTAAGTTATATGTCAGGGGGGGAAATTTTCTATTGTTATATGTGCAGGGAGGGGGGGGGAAATTTTCTACTTTTTTTGTGCAAAGGGAGGGGGCTATTATCACTATTATATGTCAAAGGGGGGGGGTGCTATTATCCCCTTTTTAAAGTGAAGGGGGGGGGGATTATCTACTTTCATATGTTCAGGGAGGGGCCCATTTTCTACTGTTTTTATGGGGGGGGAGGGGGGCTATTATCTAAATGTCATATGTGCAGGGAGGGATGCAAATTTTCAACTGTCATATGGGGGCGGGGGGGGGGCCAAATTTTCTACTTATATACTGCAGGGGGGAGCTATAATCACCCACATATTGCTGTGGGGGCCTAAAAAACTATCTATATACCTGCGGGGGGCCAAAACCCCTAAAATACCTCTGGGGGGCCTTTAAACCCGCCCATAACCCCGCTTTGGGGCCCAAACCTCCCCCCTATACCCGCTGGGGGGCCCCAAAACCCGGCTATAACCTGCGGGGGACCTAAAACTGCCTATAAACCTGCTGGGGGGCCTAAAACCCGCTTTTATAAACCCACGGGGGGGTCCATAAAATTGCCTATATACCTACTGGGGGATCCATAAAACCTGCCCATATACCCCGCTGGGGGGCATATAAACTACACACCTACCTACTGGGAGATATAAAAAATAAAAATAACCACCTACTGGGGGAAACCCAAAAAACTTTTCTGGGGGACCCTTTTAAAAATTCCCCTTTGGGGGCATATAAAAAAATTACTGCGTTGTAAGTCGCTAACAGTCGTTAAAGGGGCCGGGTTTTTAAAGGCCTCAAACTCAATCAGTTTAAAGAGTTTTTGCAATCGCTCCGGGGGCCCAGCGGGTTTTAAGCCAAATTGTTAAAGGGCCTCAAGTCGATTGTTAAGACCTTACAATTTGACTCCCGGGGGCTAAACAGCAGGGCGGGGAAAAATTGATAATAACTTGAATAACAAAAAATAGTCCCTTTTAGAAAAAAAACTAATAAATATTTTTTTTGACCCCTTAAAAAAGATCATTCTGGAAATAAAAAATTAAAATTTCCCCGATAACTTTAAAGCTAAACATAACTTAAACCCTCAAAATTTTTTCAAATACTTTGGGGTCAAGATATTGATATTACAAAATTTTTATGGCTCTCTGCTGTTCCTTTTTTGAATCTTTCTTTGGAAAGTCCATCTTAAGTTTTTTTAATGCCCGGTGGTCACCTGTGCCACCCCGCTCCCCCATATGAGGATTCCCTTTATTTATGATCCCTTTTTTATACAGAACTGGCCCCCATCTTTTTTCACCAGGGAATTGTAAAAAATATTAAAAAAATACCAGGGGGCCGCAGGACAAATTTTTATATGAAAAATTTTTCTGGTGTGTGTAATATTTAATCATGGGGCCCACCCTTTAAATGGGGACTCGGGAAATTTTAAGTCCCCTTTTGGGTTTTTAATAGATTATTGGTTGTATTGTATTTTTTTTAAAGGGCATCTTTTTTAGGGGACATAACCACGGGTGATATAAGAAAAAACAGTACCCCCTTCCACAGTACACGGGACGCCCTTGACCATACATACGATCCCAAGGAAAAGATATAGGGGACGAAGAGCTAACCCCCTCCTAGGGGCATAAGCACACAGATGCTTTTTTTAGCTCATTGTTACATAAAACTCCCCTCCTACCTGAAAATGTCCCTTTTAAACTTTCATACTTGAAAAACGAGGTTGGGGAAAAACCATGAAGGGTAAAAAATGTGGTTTTTAAATGATGACTTTTGGGAAAAAGGGGAAAAGTACCGGGTGTCTCCCCCTACTTGATTTTCCCTAAAGTGATTATATTTGGGTTTAAACTCACATGAGTGGGAAGTAAAATCATCGGTTTGGAAGAAACCAAATGGGGTGGTTTTATTGTAGAACCCCCAAAGGGACCCTGTCCGTTTAGGGCTATAATTAGGAATTCGTTTTAAATTGGGTTCACCTTTTTAAAGGGAAATTTTCGGGTAAATTGTCACCAGGGGGCCCGGGAGCAAAAACATCTCCCACTTTTTTCTTTTTAAGGGTTTTTCCTTAAAATTTCCAAATTTATGTGCATCTTACTTTGTAAACCGTTACTTTAAAGTGAAACAGGAAAACACCTATGTTTCATTATGTTCATTGTTTTAACAACATAAAAAAAGTTTTAAATTTGTGAACAATGCGCTGAAATCATACGACAAAAAAATAACCCATTAGGAGGGGCTTCTATACAAATTTCCTGTGACCTTAATTGATTTGTTACTTAGGCGGAATAAAAGGAAAAGCGCTGTTCCCAAAAAAAAAAAGGGCAGCATAAAAAATCGGGCCCCCATCCCAAGTGGGGCTCACAATGTTTTTTTTCCGGTTTACACACATCAAAAACTTAAAAATTTTCCTTAAAAACCCCAGTGACTATACCAGTATTTTTTTTGGTTTTTGGGGAAAGGAAACCAAAATACCTAAAAGGAAACCCATCCCAAAAAAGGGGGGGGGGGGGGGGGGGGGGGCATAAAATTTTCATACTGACGTTGCCCCTCTTTTTCGGGTTTTTAAATAATCCAAAAAAGCGTTTGGAGGACAACAGTGTTTAACCCAACTGAGCCACCTTTCCGATAGAAATTTGTAAAGGGGGTTTATAGATGTGTTATTTTTGCAAAAAAAACTTGGACAAAATAATTTTTTGAAGCACTGGAGAATGGGGGTGCTTGTAAAAAAGCACTTCACATATTTAACTTTTTTAAAGAGTTTTTGGGGACTTTTGGGAACTAAACCCAACCCCCTTTTATCTGTGCAGTTTAACAATATTACCTTGCAATAATTTTTTTTAACTTTTTTCTACACACAGTTAAAGGAAAATTTTTTTTTAAATTAAAGCAAATAAAATGTCCCAAATAGAAACCCCAATTTTTTTTTTGGGCCCTTTTCCCCCCCCTAAAAAAAGGCTAAATCCTTAGTTTGTTTTTTTTTCCCCCTTTGCCCCAATGAAAACCATTTGGGGTTTTTTTTTTTAATTTTTTTTTATCCCCATTTTCGCAAAAAATAAATGCATAGCCCTGCTTTTTTTTCCCACTGGGGGTCCTATCCCATTTTGGACCCCACCTTTTCCCGGAGGGGGAACCGGATTACATCCCCACACGAACGGGGCAACATCCCAAACCCCTTTACAGATTTTTTCCTTAGGGGTTTTTTAAACCCCCGGGACCCAACCTTTCCAAAAGCACTGAGCAAACTAAACCCTTTTTTTTTTTACTTTATTTTTTTTTTTCCAGTTTGCCCACTTTTTGGGTCGTTTTTTTTTTTACATAATACAGCCAAAACCCGGGTGAACCAACAAAGAATTCATAAAAACCATTTAAAATCATATTGAAAAGGGGTTTAAAACCAAACAGTAATGTGGCCCCCAAGGATTGCAAAGGGACCCTTACCATTTTAGAGATCAGACCCGTTTTTTTTTTTGGTTTTTTTTTGAGGGGAGTATGTACTCTGCATGGGGGGGGGGGTTTTTTGCTAAAAATTTTTGTACCCTAATTTTTCCCAAATTTTTTTAAAAAACAAGCAGCCTTGAAACTGAAAAATGAATGTTTTGAGATGGAGCAACTCTGAATCCTTTAAGGGGGGGGGGCCGTTTAAAACGGAAACGGGACAAATACTGGGGGGTTTTATCCGGTTTTGTCCTTTTTTTCGTGCCGGGGACAGGGCCCGGGCCGGGGGGAGGGCTGTTCTCTAGGTTAGCAGAAAAGCCCCCCCAAATTCACATAGCCCATAGTCATCTTCCGTCCGAAAAACTGAACAAGAATGAAAGTTCTTTTGTTTTTCAGCACCCTAAAAAAACCGCCGGGCAAAAAATTTTTGAAAGTGGGGACTACTGTTTGGGGTTTTTCCCATAGGGGGCCCTGTAAAAAAAGTTTTTAAACCCAGTTGGAAAGCCATTTTTAAAAACCAAAAAAAACGTCGGGAAAACCCGGCCGTGGGGACATAGCCAAAACATTTTTAGCTCTTACGAAACAAAACTAAAATTGAAAAGTCTCCAGGGTTAACCCCATTTTTGGGTTGGTTTTTAACCCTAAACCCAGCATTGCGGGAGCCTAATACCCCCATGAAACATGCTTTTTCCCATGCGACAAATTTGCATAGCCAAAATTGCCCACAAAAATTTTAAATCTAACAGAATTTACACAGTGGTGATAGCCCAAAGGGAAATAAAAACGCTTTGTAGCTTTGACCGGGGTGCACGTTTATTTCATCATCTGCTGTCATTTTTTGGGTTTCCCCAAATTTTTCCTGTATCTAGTCGACACTACATTAATCATTGATGGGGGGGGCTTTTATTTCATGTTTAATTCTTCTGTCTGTCTTTTCATTAGCTAAATAACGAGAAACAAAGATTTTTTATTTGGGGTTCCCTAGGTTTTCCCCCTTTAAATGTCTCCCGGGAACGCTGCCCAAGAGTTCAAACTGGGGGACATTTTAAAACCAAAATTTCCATCAGCACATTTTTCTCTCTTGCCCTTTGGGGTATTTCAATACTTTGACATGGGGGGCCCTGATGTCCGGGTTTAGACTTCTGAGAAATTGAACAAGTCCGGTATATCAGAAACCCCAATCCATATGTAAAAAAATGGAAAGAGTCTTTTTTTACCCTTGCACTTGTAGACCTTTATACATTTTTAAAATTTTTGATAAAAGGAAAGATAAAAAGGTGAAATGACATTGACATTTTTTCTTCTTACTTAAAAACCCTTTTTTACTTCCAGAAAAACCTTTTTAACCCTTTCCTTGCCCCGGGAAAAATGTTCTTATTTGATTTTTTTTTTACCCTTTTTGTAAATTGCTTTTAAATTTGAAATTTGTCATGTAGTTAGTTATGTTTTCTAGTGGGGGCCCAGTCATTCAGTAGAGGGGGCCCCTAAATGCAAAAATCAAAAGGATCCATGCCACCCACTCTCCCCCCTAAACCAGGACTTTTGGCCCTTTCCCATTTGGGCCCCCACCCCTTTTTTTGGGGCCCAGCACTTTTTTAGTGCCCTGTGTAGGTTCTCATTTGGCAGCGGAAAAGGGGTGGGGCCCCAAGAACCCCAACCCCCCTTTCTTTAAAGGGACCCCCCAACCCAGAGTACCTTTAATGTAAAAGTGTAAAAAAACAGCTGCCTCACCATCAAAATGCAACGATTTGAAAATTTTTTTTCTGTAATGGGGGACTTTTTCAGATACAGACACGAGCCCCAAAGGGGGCGGGAATAACATTTATGCCCCTTTCACCCCCAGCAGGTTATGGATTTTTGGTCATGAAAAACCCTACCCCCCCCCCCCTTTCCCCCAAAACCCATTTGACGGGTTTGGACTGCAGCAGGGGGGGATCGTGACCACAGCCCCCAGGGGCAGGTTCATCATTTAGTAGTTTGGGAAAGCAGGTCAAAAATTACAGGGGGCTGTTAATGGGGCCAAAAGGGTTTGTCGA
The DNA here is from genome assembly GCA_025379985.1 of Phyllomedusa bahiana. Classification (NCBI taxonomy): domain Eukaryota; kingdom Metazoa; phylum Chordata; class Amphibia; order Anura; family Hylidae; genus Phyllomedusa; species Phyllomedusa bahiana. The sequence goes on from JAODAL010083681.1 coordinate 5,992, forward strand.
CCAGTACTGCCATAGATTCACTCCCAAAAATATGGGGCCCTGTTAAAACGTATTCCCATAGACAGACATAAAATGAAACAGCAGAGCAAATTTAAAAAAATTTTGACCGCAAAAGACAGACAATCAGGTTTTATAGGGTTAAATTTTTGGCTTACAACATTACAAGTACGGTTGAAGAAAAAACATAGGTCCATCAATTTTTAAAAAATTTTGAGGAAAGATGGGAAAGGGGGGGAGGGGGTAGAGGGAATTTTTTTTTTCCCCCTTTTGATCCAGAATATAGAAAAACCCCTAGGGCATAAAAACCCGGCCCTCCTCAAACCCGCGGCCCCCAGGTGGGTTTGGGAAAACTTCAACTCCCATCATGCATTTATATAATCTATTAAAAAAGTGGCCCGATAGGGGTTGTAGTTTCCCCCCAAAAGCTTTGGGGGGCCCCAGTTTTTAGGGTGCCTGGTTTATTTCCCAAAAGGTTTTTTATATTCTGGATCAATAGGGGGAAACCCAAAAAAGGGAAAATTTTTTACGGGTTTTTTCCCAAAATTTGCAACCAGACTGGAATTTTTAAAAATACGGCTTTCATAAAAATTTGTATCATTTTTTTATTGAAAATGAAACATATATTTGGTTTTAAAAAAAACCCTAGTCCATTTTAAATTTTTAAAAAGGTGGGAAAAGATTTTTAAATTTGGGAGAGAGGGGAGGAAGTGTTAAAGCTTTTTTTTTCCCTCTAGTGGAAGGGAAAACTTTGAAACCCAAAAAGGCAAGAACCCAAACTGCCCCAAAAGGAAAATTTCATTTCCCCTTTTCCCCAAAAATTTCCCCCCAAACCCGGTCTAATGTTTTTATCGCCACATTTAAAATAGAAAAAGTAGTTATCTTTAAACCTTGCTTGTACCCCCACCTATTCTTTTCTGTGACTATGAACCCGTCCTCAGAAAAGGATACCAACAGATTCCCCCCCAGTTTTTTATGGGAAGGGAAGGGGTTTTCTTCCCTTCTGGAGATTTTAAAACCCTTTTTTTTCCCCGACAAAGGGAATTCCCCGTTTTCTTATCCTTTAAATAGCTTTTTTTAAACCAAACCTTTTTTTATTTTCCAATTTAAATTTTTTTGTATAAATGAATCATGTGTCCTTTGGAAACATCTTTTTTCAAAACTAAATTTAAATTTTTATTCTTTTTAAATTTCAAAACTAAGAAGCCCAAAAACCCCCTTATTAGCTTGGTTCTCGTCCTTTTCCCCTTTTTTTCTTTCTCTAATACATTCCCTTTTTTTTAAAATAAAAACTGGGGCCCGTCTTTTTTTGGTGCGCCAGAAACCCTTAAGGGTCCCCTGAAACACAAAAAACATGGCGACATGCATGAACGGGCCCCACCAAAAGTCTGGGGTCCTTTTTTAATACCCGTTTGCTATTGTTTGGGTTTGTTTCATAACCAAATCCAATTTTAAAGGGGCAAATTTCAAAGCGCCCGCGATCGAGGGCGTGCGGAGGGGGTGGGCCCCACTAAAAAAACCATAACGAAAAATACCCATGTAGTCCCTTTTTTTGGCAAATCCAGGGGCAATTTCTGCGGGAAACAGGTAGACCAATTTAAAAAATGGGTTTAAACCCGGGGCTAGAATTGGGCGCTTTGTAGGTAGAAAGTGGGTTTAAACCCAAGGCCCCGCCCTAGAACAGGTTTTTTAGATTCAGAAAGTATCCTACGCTACAAAAAGCAAAGGGAAAAAAATGCTGTCCCGAGGGGGCCAAAAAACATACATGTCCCCTATGTTAAAACTTTTTTTAAACCACACAACCACAAACCCGAGAGAGATGCACAGTTTTCCAGACACAAAAAAGAACACCCCCTAGTTTTGGGAAAATGTTTTTGGGAAACACCCCCAAAACAGAAAATTTTTCCCGAAAACAAATTAAGTTCTTTAAACCCCCAATTTCCCTTTTCCCGCAAACATAGCTTTCCCCCTCTCCATTGCAACGGGTCAAATTTTTAGAGAGCTTTTTTTTCCCTTTTTGGGTAGGCATGTTAAAGGTTTTGACTTTTCTGTAGCTTTAAAGTTATAGTACATTTAACCCCTCAAAAAATTCTATAAAACATAAAAAATTTTTCTTTTTAAAAATTGATAAGGGCCGAGAAGTTTTTTTGATCCCTTTTTAAACTACTTCCATCTCCCCTCTTATCTTTAAAACACTCAGTTTACAAATTATCTAAAATTTAAAAATACAAAAAGTATTTTTTTTTTGGCCCGGGGGTTTTTTGTTCATGGGGGTTGGGTTTATAAAACGTGAAATGTGAAGTTCCTTCTTATTGCTTTAGTCAAAGTGAAAAAAAGGGTCCCCGGCCCCACCAAGGGGTTTTAAATTTTGTTTGGGAAACCCGTTCCTGCCCCTATACTAAAAGAATACTTTCAAATCTGTTTTATAAAGCAAAATATATCATTTTTGGTACATAATTTGATTTAAGAAAAAAATGTAAAACACGAAAACAACCCCGCCATGCATTGATTTTTTTGCGCTTCCCAAAAATGTACAAATCTGCAGGTATTGGATTGGAGAAACCCTTTTCGAGCGGTACGAGATTATCTTTTCCCGAACAAAAAAGACTGAACTCAACACCTTTCCCGATCCCCACAAGAACGATTCCCCGTGACCCCCCCTGGAGGTTTCCCCTTCCCGGAAAAAGCTCGGCCCTTTTTTGTTCAAGGTGTTTTTTTTTTTTTCCTTTCAAATTTTTTTTCCCATTTATTCAAAAAGGGGGGGTTTTTGGTTTGGGAAATCCTAAAAGGGAAAATTTAAAAGGGATTTCTACTTTATATTTTTTTTTATTTTGAAAAGATCATAAATTATACAATTTTCTAAATAACATGTATTAAAAAATTCGTTTTTTAAACTTTTTTTTTTTAACCGTTTAGTACTCCCAAATTTAAAAAAAAAAAAAAAATGGGATGGCCAAAATTCCCGTCCAAAAGTAATGACTCCCATTGGTAACTGTAAAGGGAAAAAAAAAATGGAGTCCCATGGCACTGGTTTTCAACAAGGTTATGTGACATCGGGGGAAATTTTAAAAAGGAGTTATTGGGGGAAAAAGTTTTTTCATAATAAAGGGTTTCTCCATTCTGGGGTTTTGCTGTAGTACTGCGGTTTTTCCCCAGGGGGAATGTTTATGTTTTTTTAAAAGGGTTTTGCTATGAAAAAACACAACCCCAGCTTTAACTGTTTAAAGGGTATGTCTACACAGCACAGACCAAAGCCCGTTTTTTTAAAAAAACCCTGAAAAAAGACTTTTAAAGAGGGCCCCCCTGGAAATTCTATAAATTTAAAAAAGTCTTGCTGTTTTCCAATTCGCTCTTTTCTGCCCCTTTTAATTTTCGGGGTTTTTTTTTTTTTTTTTTTTTTTATTTTTTTTTAAAAATGTTGCCAAAAAAAAAACGAGGGGGGCAGGCGATTTACTATTTGGGGTCTATGTAAAGCACAGGAAGTTTTTTTTTGGGGGCTTTTTTGCCCGGGAAAAACATACAAATAATTGCGTCACCCCTGCAAAAAAAAAAAAAGTGCACCCAAAAAGTTTTTTTTTCAGCAACTTTTGACAGGACGTGGACAAAAACTAAATTTCATGAAATTTTTTTTTTGGGTTTGCTTTTCCCGGTTCCCCTTTTTTTTTTTTTTCCAATGCTGTGGGAACCTAGCCTAAAACCCAAAAAAAGGGGAAAGGAGAAGAAATGTGGGAAATTTCCTTTCCCCCCACAGACCTGACAGAAAATAAAAACCCTGCTGGAGGGTTTGTGATAGGGGAAAAAGTTCTGCTCCTCCATAAAACTACTGATACCTGGAAACCAGGGCCCCATGACCTGGGGTCTGGTCACAAGATAAGATGCTGCTGAAAAGGGGGTAAAAACTGGAGAAAGTTTCCCCCTCCATTCTCTAAAGGTTTCCTGGATATTTAGGGGTCACTTAACCCTATAAAATTTGTCAATTTGGGGGTCCCTTTCAAAGACAAAGGGGTGTGGGATAAACATTTTTTATTTGTTTAAATTTGGGCTTGGAAAGCCGTTATTTAAAAGACCAGAATTTTTCAAAGAAATCTTCCCCCGGGCCCCCGTTTGGCTCCATAAAGGGGTAAAAGAATTTTTTCGCTACAAAGATTAAACTTTAAAAAAATTTGAGGGGGTTTTTCTCACTACAAATTTTATTTTAAAATTACCTCAAGTCCCCGTTTTTTTTTTTTTTTTCACTTTTAATTCAGGGGGGTTTTTTACAAAGGCCCCCTTCCTTTAAATAGGCTGCCCGTAGAAGGGCCCGGTCCCCTAGCTATAAAACAACCAGTGCTTGGGGAGTCTATCGGGAAAATCCCCCACAGGTCTGTAGCCAAAAGCACCTGAAAACGATGCAGCCCCAAACAAATGGGGGGGTAACTCAAAATGCTAGGGGGACGTTAAAAGGGGCCCCATATTGGGGGGTGACTTTTTTTTTGGGCCCGAAACTTTAACATAGAAAGCAATCCTTGTAGTGAGACCAAACCCCTTTAAAAAGGGGCAAGTTTGAAATAAATTGGCAATAGAAATTCTTTAGGGCCCTGAAAATTTTTATATGGTCTGAGTGGGACACAGGTTTCTAAATTTTTACCTGGGTTTTCCCACCATAACCTGTTAAACCATTAGCTTGGGGAGCAGACAGCCACACCAAGCATCCCCGAGCAAACTAATTAATTATCTCTAGCCAAAATTAAAAGATAAACAAATGTTTTTCATTCCTCAAACCATGTAAACCTTTTTGGGGTTTTCTGATAAAAACAGCACTTGTCAGGGTAACCAACCGTTAAAAAAAAAGAAAATTAAAAAATTTAAAATTAATTTACTTGGGAATAGAACCCAAACCCCCAGCCCCAGGAGACTGCCCAGTCACAACTCATTGCTTTAAAAAAAACTTTGAGATTCTTTTTCACATGTTTTGACCAAAAAAAAGTTTTAAACCCCCCCCCGACTTACAATTGCCATGGGTATTGGAAAGCAAAAGTGTGTGTGGGGTGTGTATATATTATATATATATATATAAAAATATTTATATATATAAAATTATATTAAAAATATATATAAATATATAAAAAATATTTTAAGGTGGCAACACAGGGAGGGGGTAAAAATGGAGTGACATCCCAGCCAGTGTCCCCGGC
>JAODAL010083682.1:0-11162 GCA_025379985.1 Phyllomedusa bahiana
GGTGGGTGGAGGAGATATTGTATGGGGGTGGAGGGATTTTGTTGGGGGTGGGGGGTTTTTTGTGGGGGGGGGGCTGTATGTGGGGGGGGGTTTTGTATGGGGGTGGGGGGGGGGATTTTGTATGGGGGTGGAGGGGGGGTAGTTGGGGGGAGGGGGTTGGATGGACTACTTAGCCCTGTGTCATGATATGTTAGACGACAGACGGTGCTTGTACACACAATACACTTCTGTTTTGCAACTTTTTTTTATGTGGTAAAATGGGGTTTTGTCCGAGGGCCCGGTATATTTTTCATGTAAGTAGGGGGGGCCCCCCCGAAGATCAATTCCCCTGTGGGCCCGACCCCCAGCCCGACACTGGAAACACTAAATAAAAATTTTTACGATTCTCTTAAAATCCGGATTTTTTTTTATCCAATGTTTTAAGACCTCCCTCTGTCTGTATGGATAAAACATCCCCCCCTGCAATAACCGCCCTCTGATTCCACACCCCCAGTATTGTCGCCCTGGGAATCCCTCCTGCTCATCACCTGAGGACACGGGAACTCTCTGCTTTTTTCTGAGATTCTGGTTCCCCTTTTGTCCGGTTGCATTTTTAGGTTCTGATATGGGTTTTAAAAAGCAGCGTGTTTACATCCAGAAATATGTTGAGGACCCCCACTAGATCCCGCTCCTTTTAACCTTTATTAGTCCATAAGTTGGAATCGTAAAAGATCCCAGCCACTCCAGATCTTTTTACTCATGGGGCTGTTTATCATGTCCCCCTGTGTCCTCATACCCCCCCCCTCCTCAGGATAAACAAGTCACCTGTGTCGGGGATCCTGTAAGACGTCAGGGGTTCCATTTTACACAGCTCCTCAAGGCCCATTTTCCCGGGACGCCGTCCTTCTTTATTTCCAACGGGCTGGGTCAGAGCGGAGGATGAGGTGATACTTCCTTTTCCTGCCTGGGATCTCACTCGGGCCCCTTTTCTTCTGCCATCTCCTGATGTCTGTAGACGGGGGGCGTGCCCTCTTGGCTTTCCAGCTGTTTTTTCTTGAGTTTTTCCCCCCCTTTGCCCTCCAGACTTGGACTTTTTTCCTCGTTCCTCTCTTTTTGTGATCATTTTTCTGGAAACATTTTCTCAGTTTCTTCTTCTTCTTCTTGAGGCCTCATAAAAGGGGACTCCATGTTATGCCCTTTGTTTCCCAATCAAACTGCGGGACAAAGAACAAGCACTCCCTCAGTGCAGAAATTTTTTTCCAGGAGCTTCTTAAAGGACAGAACTTTTCCTTTTTCCCGGGGAATGTGGGTTGGTTAAGACATGTTCCCTGATTTACTGTGAACTTCAGGTTTTTACCAACAGGAAGCTTCACACAGCAGAAAAGGATTTACAGCAGGTACGGGAGAGTCCCCCAACAGAAAGTCCCGAGACCTTTCTTTGCTCGTGAGAAACAGGAAACGTTCTGCTACATTATGTAGATAAAGTTCCTATCAGTGCAGGCCGCCCCTGAAACTCTTCTCTGCATTCAGGACGGAATAAACTAGCCTGCCTGGTATCCAGCAACGATCAATACCCGGCAGAAGTTGTGTCCACAATTCACATCACAGGAGCCTTAAAAAATATCTAAACAGAAGATGGATGCCTGAGATACAGCCCCGTGAAACCTGCCTTTTTTTAAGCTGTAGAGCACTAAACCCCGGCGTATTCCAAAAACCCGGGCTCTCAGCCCCCTTTGGAGGAGTGGGGGAAAAACCCGCCGATACCTGGGGGTAGTTCGGGAGGAAAAGCGGAGGGGACGTTCGGCCCTCTGGGGGACACCCGGCGGGGATTTATCCTTCTCCATTTTGGCCCCCATTGCTGGTGCTGGGCCGGCGGGACACAAGACAAGGGCCCCGGTACCTGCTGTGGAGGTAGGAACTGCCAGACGGGCACGAACCGGGAGCGGGTCACATCGGCCCCAAAAAAAACCCCCGAAGGGAAAGGCGTGCGCGTTCGTGGGCCCTGCCCCCGGGTGCCCCCCAATGCCCTTGCGGTTTTAGGCCCGATACTGCCTGCTAAAAAACCAGGCGCTCGGAGGGGTGAAAAAAATGCCCCTGATCGCCCCGGTGGGGATGGGCGGGCGGAGGGGACTGCGGCCGTCCAGGGTGCCCGGGGGGAAAAACCCCGAACTTTCCTGCACGCCGCCTTGCGAACCGGGGACCCCGGGGGCCAAAACAGAAAAAAATGATCAGGCCGGGCTGAAGAAGAGCTCTTGTGAAGACCGGGGGAGGAAAAACGGGGGGGTTTTTCCTTGGCCCCGGCCCGGGAGAGGGGGAAACCCCACCAGACTCAAATTTTCCCCCACCGGGCCCCCTTTTACATCCTCCTGCGATTGACAGGGTTGATCGACCTGCCTGAGCAAAAGGTGAGGAACCACAGCCTCGGGTAGAGGGGATTCAAAAAAGAGAGTAGACGGAGCTGTGGTAACCTACAAAAGAGTGCAGCCTAAAAAGTTTTATTTATGACTCTTCCCCCGGGTTTATAGGACCTGGATGGCCCCCTGTAACTTGGGTTCCCAAACCCCACTAAAACCCCTGTTTAGTATGATCAATTTGCCACCGGAAGCGGCCGGTATTGCCAGGCCCGGGGCATTGTTATTAATGAATGTTTAATCATCTATTTTGGTCGCTTGGGGGAGTACAGAGAAATTTTCATCGCCTGACATAAACGGGTTTTAGGCGGCCTTTTTTGAGTCACCCGGGTTTTTGGTATCCCCTTTCTTATTGTACCCTGGCCAGTCTCCAAAATTCTTCCCGCAGAGTTTCAAAACCCTCCACCAATAAAAATTCCCCCTGAAAAAATCAAGCGCTTCTTTAAGCGCATATCAGCCGGTCCGGTACACTGTGACTTAACTCAGCCACTGTCAGGTGCAACGGAGGGAGAAGTGGAAACCCCCCTTCCTACCAGCAGAAAATTCCTGCATCAGAAAGCGCAATTTTCCCCCTCTCAGTTTTGGGATTGTTGTCCGGGAAAAAGCCTGGGCCTGAGAGCTTTTTGGGGAACCCAGAAGTTGTGTTCCTGGGACATTCTCCCCCATCCTATCCCCGCCTAAACCCTTTAAAAAACCCGAGAAAGGCAAAAGCGCTAACAAATCCCCCCTAAAGCTAAATACGGTTTCAATCCAAACCCCCTAAGTTGGGCAAATGGACCCGGCTCAAATCTCAGCTCAGAATCCCCTGATCGCCATGGACCCCCCATCCTCGAATCACTGGTGGGTGCCTCATCCGCAGACCCCGTCCTTCACAGATGCCCGAATGGAAAGCCTATTGAGTCATACCCATTCAAGACTTTTAAATTTAGTAGCAAGGGTTAAAAATGCCTGCAGGATGAAAATTTCTGTGCTTGATTTTCCTCAAAAAGGGATTGCGATGAGTCACTAAACCCCCCAGAAACGGAATGAACTCTGGGTATATGTTACCACTTGCAGCAAAAGTCACTTTCAAACAGGGTTTGAAAATTGCGAGCATCTGAGGACCTAGGGAAACCTGGGGCGAGAAAAAAAATAAGAGTTACGCGAATTCCGAATTAAAGGTGCTAAAACCTGCGTCTACCTTAATTCCCCCTTTCAACTTTAATACAAGGGGGAACCCCCCTCTCCCGATCAAATTGGGGGAAAGGGGAAAACCCGGGGCCCAAAGCCCCAAAACTTTTACAAACCAGCCGGGGATGTCATTGCGTCTCCCCAAAACTTTTAGATAAAGAACGGATTTAAAAGTCCAAGGCCCCCTTTTTTTGAAAAGGATTGAATATGAAAGGATCCAGAGTCCCAAATTTTCCAGTTCTTTCAGGACGACTTTCACAAAAGACATGCCTACGGGCCCTGTTGGGGAGCTCAACGGACAATATTCCCTACCGCTGGGGATTCATTTGTTCTGCTTGCTAAAAAGGGGCAAAACGGCCTCCCCAAAATCTCAAGGAGACTTTCCCCTTTTTGCTCCACATCCAAATCTCGGTCCTGGCTGCGGATGGGCTGCACTTTCCCCCTTTTCCTCCCGCCGGTGGGCGACAAGTCACAACAAAAAGGGGGCAAGGCCTTGGGAAGGGCGGAGGGGGTCATTTACCTGTGGGGGGGCCTAGACAGCCCATTGGTGGGGCCCTTTTCTGGTTCTGGATCGCTCCTCCTTCCTAGAAAATGGAGTACTAATTTTTTTCTTTCTTAGAGTTCTAATTGTATAAGATTTGCCCGGGGTTAAACGAATTCTTTATTTAATTTTTTTATGTTTTTTTCTACAGTCACATGTAATTTGCTCCCGGGGCAGGCCTTGGGGAGGGAGAAAGGGGACCTTCCCTTTCCCCTAAACTTTAATATTCCCCCCCCCTTTTTCTTTTCTCTCCTCCCCCTCGTCCTTCCCCTTTTTTCCCTTTGCCCCTCTGCACCCCTCTCCAGCTCGCCTTCTTCCCCCTGGGGGCGGTCCTTGGACCAACGTTCTTAAATATTGTAGGGGGGGCAGGGACCTTCCCAGGGTTCCCGCACTCCCCCATAGGGGCTATTGGCCGCACCCATCCTTTCTCTCTTCTTGTGTTTACAGCTGAGAAGTGGAAAGATCGTGGGTTGTGGAATCTTGCCTTTGCTCCTTTTTCCCTTTTTGAGTTTAAAGGGTTTAAATTTCCCCTTTTTTTTCCCGTCCAGGGGATTTTCCGGTTTTCCGCCCAGGGAATTTTTTTTCACCTGGATATCTGGTTCTTTGTGTTTCTTGTCTATCCCCCCCCCCCTTGTTCCTGTCTCCCAATGGGAAAATCTCAAAAAAGAGGGATGCGAGGTATTTTCTGCTTCCAAAATTTTCATACAATGGCTAGTTAGTGCTATGAAAAGTTTGGGCCTTAACAGAAAAAAGCGTAGATTTCTGTAAAGGTTAAACGATAAAGTGAAATTTTTTATCCAAGAAACCAAATTTAAAGAGGAAGGGAAAATTTTAGATTTGCTAACATTTGTTTCCTTCTGGGTATTTTTTAATTATCGCGAAGAAGGCGGGGGTGGGGCCATTTATTAGCGGGGGACCTGTCCCTTTCAGGTGCAAAAAGTCCCTAATTGAGGCAAAGGCCGTCATAATTTAAAGGGAACATTTTGGGAGGCCCCTTTTTCTCTCTGTAAAGTTTTTTTTCCCTAACCAAACGATCCCTTTTCTCAAAAAGGGGCCTTTTTAAAAAATTAAAACCGCCCCCCTCTACAATTTTAATGGGGTGATTTTAACATGGCTTTTTGAACGGAGAAGACTACATGGGCAGTTCTGTGTTATGCATCCCCCCCAATCCCAAAACCTCTTGGAAATTAAGAAGTTGATCAGGAAGTACGTTTATTTTTGACCTATGGGGAATAGAATCCCAGTGATCGTCCCAACCCTTTTTTTGCCTCCGCCAGTCCGCATTAAGGAAGATTATTTTTTGGGGGAATTTTCCCTGCCCTGGGATCTGGGGCTGTGCATAAAAAATTTTTACCTGGTTAGATCATGCCCCATAACCTTGTTTCCCAAATTGGGGGACAGCGACAGTCCGGAACTGTCACTGGGTCAATGAAAAATATCCTCAAAATCCCCCAAAGGGAGGGTTAGACAGCATTCATAGATCTTTTTTTTAAATTTAAGAACCTCGGTGTATCTCCTCTGACTTTGTGGGAGGCTCACAAGGCTCATTCGGGGTTTGGTGTATTTCTTAAGCACAACTTAAGGGTGCTAACTCGGCCAATCGAAGTCCCTAATAATTTCGAATTTGGAATCCTCCCCTGGGCCCCTAGACAACCAGGACTCCCCCAGGAAAATTATGGAAACTCGCTCAAAAATCAAAACCCTGGCTCTAGTCAAAAAGAAAATTGTGCTTTATCACGACAAAAATACTATAGAGGGGCAAACAAGCAATATATACTGCGAGACGCTAGAGATAATGGACAGGAAAACGCCACATGCCTTAGGGATAATAATGGTAGGGACATATGACCCAAATGAATTGGGAAGCTTTTCCATGAAAATTTTCCCACTTTACTCATTGCCGGAATTTCCCCCCCTGGGTTGATGGGGAAAAAACGAGGTGTACAAAATTTTTTGTCATCCTGTAACTTTTCGCACGTCGCGGAGGAGTGAACTCCCCTAAACTCCCCATAGGTCCCGAGGAACTGGGGGAAGCTCTTAAGTCCATGCCCCCGGTAAAGCCCCGGGGCCAGATGGTCTGACTTACCTATTTAATAGACTTATGGCCCCCAAAATCTCCTCTCATCAAAAAAATTGTATAACTCAATTTCGAATGGAGAAAAGGTGAAAACCTTTTTACATCCTAATTTTCCTAATTCCCAAACCCCAACAGGTGCCTGGAGTATCAAAGTTTTCCCCAAACTTTTATTAATGTCTTAAATTTTTTACCAAAATTTGGCCAAAAAGGTTGGGCCCAATGGGCACACAAAAATAAAAGACCAATTGGCTTTATTTCAAAGACAGGGGGGGGGGCAATCGAGAAAGGTGATTGGATTTGGGTTAAAGGGTCAAAAGGGTAGGCAACTCAGCTTTATTATTAAGCCCTTGACGCAGAAAAAAACCTTTTCCCCCTCAATGGACTTACATTGGCTGCGTTGCGGAGCTTCGGGGTAAAAGGTCCTTTTCAGGCACTTGGCGCTGTTTTTCCCTCCCCCAGGGGTTCCATTAAGTACCTTAATGTGTCCCCCCTTGATTAAAATTTTTCGAACAAGAAGGGCTGCCCCTTTACCTTTTAAATTTTTGTCCCTTTGTGCTGAGCCCCTGGCTCGGCCCTCCGGCAGATGGAAAAATTAAGGGGATTTAAAATTAGAGATGGGGTTTAAAATTTCGTTTTTTGGTGATGTTATGTTAACAATTACCCCACCCCAAAATTCCCCGCCCCAACTTGCATTCTCTGCTTTATAGATTTTCCAGGCCCCATGGGATATAAAAAAATACTTCCAAATGAGGCCCCTTTCCCGTTAAAATACCAAAGTGACCTGACCCCCAATTTAAAAAATAACTTGTTATAATTGGGACCTCTTCTATTAAATATTTAGGTATCAACCTGACCCCCTTCTTTTTCCAACCCCCTTTCAAAAAAAAATTTCCCAATAAATATGCTGAAATTAAAAGCTTTTGAAAAATGGGCCCCCATGCCCCTTTCTTCCTTGGGGGATGGGGATTGAAAATGACTATCTGCCAAACTGGATACCTTTTGGACTTTACCTATTCCAATAACCCTTTAAGGACCTAAAAAGTATTCAAGCCTCGTTTTTTAAGTTCTATGGTTAAAAAAAGAATAGAATCAGAAAAGGTTTTTTGATAGCGGGAAAAAAGGGGGGGGGGTAGCTGCCAGACGTAATTAGGTATTATTGGGCCTGCAGTCCGTAGGATCCCAGCGTGGGCCACTTTAAAGGAATCCAAATGGGTGGGATAGAGAAATTGGCTCGCTCCGATTAAACCCCCCAAATCCCTGCTTTGGGCTACTTCCAAGGGACATGTTTGGGTCCCTTTGTTGGGCCCAATGCAAAAATCTAGGTGGGATGGAACAAATGAGGGAAAATTTTAAAATTTTTGTTCTTTTCTTCTCCCATGACTTCCTTTTTTTTCCCCCCCATTGTTCCCGAGGGGGCTGGGGCCCTTTTTCCCTTAAAACCGTGGGTTTGAAGGGGGTTATTGTTTTTTCCGATATTGTGGATCACCGCACAAAACGATTTTTCTTTCCAGTCCCTTCAAACATTTTGGCAGCCCCAGTAACTTACTATTCTTATTTGAAAAATTTACCTTTTTATTTAGTACACTCCACTCCCAATGGTGTTTCTCCATTAGGGTTTGAACTACTTTGCAAATTTAATTTTACTAGAGGGGGTTTTATCTGATATTTATTTTTTGTTGTTGAACCGCCCCCGGAGGATCCCCTCGACATTCCCATGTTGAGGTGGGAGCAATTTTTGGGAGCACATACCCCCAGAGGAATGGGAATAATTTGGAGGAGCTTCTCATCTTTCCCTTTGTAGTGTTTTCAAAGAAAAACCAACAAAAATTTATGCTATGGGTTTTAAATTTCCGTTATCCATAGGCTCCCCGCCCCCAATCCCGATCTTTGCTGGCGGTTTTTAAAGTCCCCTGGGGGGCCCATGTGTATCCGTTTTTTGGGGGGGATGTTTTTTCCAAAAGTTGGAAGTTTTGCCCAAATTTGTTGCGATCTTCTTGGAATTCGTTGTCCCTGGGCCGGGAATTGTTATTGAATTTATTTCCAAAAGGGTTTAAAAAACCTAATCAAAGCTCTCTTGCAATTCTCAAGCAAAAATGTATGATTCTTTACTGGAAAAAAATGGCCCCCCCTAAATTGAGTGATGTTTTGAAACTCTGAGAGATATAAGGTCTAGAGCATTACGGGTAGCTAAATAATACTTAGATAAAATTTTATTGCATGGAATGTTGGGATATCTTGTTTTCGCTTCTTGATATTTGATGCCCAATGTAAATGGACCCTTCCCCAGCCCCAAATTTGATACAATTTGATTTTTGTCGTTTCCCCCCCCCCCCCCTTTGGTGTGTAGTTTTTTGTTCTCTAGTTTTTCCGGGGGGGGGGTTCTTCGGGGGCTATTTTTTATGCGAGCTTTTTCCCTTTTGTAGATATGTATAATGGGGGTTTGCTATGCCTCACATGACCCTGTTTAAAAAGTTGAAAAATGTACCCTTGAATGCCTATGTCCTGCAGAACAGATTGAAGGAAATGGAATTTTCTGGTTTGATTTTTTTTTTCTTTATAAAAATTCTTCAATAAAGATACTTTGAAAAAAAAAAATCTAAACAATGGAGCAGAGCAGCTATTCTCACCCAAACAAGCCATGGCTGACGGAAAAAGGGAAAAATGAAACTGTTTGGCGCTTTATAAAAAGGAAATTATGTCACACCATTACTTAACCCGTTAAATGATTTAATTTGTTTTGTTTTTTTCATTTATTCATTTTTTTCAATTTGCCAAATTACAATTTTGTTTTTTTGACTCTATTTTTGAATGTCGATTTAAAAATTAATTTTTTTAAAAAAACAATGAAATTTTTTTAGATTTTTTTTTTGTCCCTTCTTAGTTAAAGATACAAAAAAAAACAATAGTTTTTGTGGATCAAAATCCCCAAAAAGGGAAACATTTTATTTTTCCACGGAATACTTTTTAAAGGGGGTTATGTTTCGGGGGCAATTTTTGTTTTTATTTTATTATTTTGTGGTACATTGGACTTTTTGATTCACTTTTAATCTTTTCTTTTTTTAGTGTTTTGGGGGAAAAATGAATGTTTATAGCACAGGTGTACTGGTTATGTTTGCTTTTTTTTTTTTTTTTTATTATAATCAAAAAAATTTTTCAAGGGGAAACCCTTTTTTTTTTTTATAACTGTTTTTATTTAAAATTTTTTTAGGTTTTCAATAAAATAATAAATTAAAAGTTAAAGGGGAAACATAACATCACAGGTACACAAATTTCAATTAGTCCAAGACAGTGGGCATTTGTGGTATTCACTTTGCTTACATGAAACACAAAAGAAAAAAAAAAAACCATAAACTAAAAACATAATTGACAACGTTCCACCGAAAAAAAAAAGTTTAGTTAAGCCCAGCCAAAAAAAATTATCCAGGGTAAAGAGAAGGGGGGGGGGTGGGGTGGGGGGTTAACCTGCGACTCTCCATAAAAACCCCTGGTAGGAAGAAGAATGGTGCATGTTTTGAAACTTTATTTACTATTTTGCATAGGCAAAAAATTTAAATTATCAGTTCTCTATTATTAAACACTAAAACGTAACTTTTTTTTTATCTTAAAATTTTAACCTGTACAAATTTAAAAACTGTTTATCCTATCATTTAAACCCTTTTTGCTTCTGAAAGAGGGAATAACTCCCTTTCTATCATCAAGCTGGTGGAACCCCACCTATTAACAAGACCTTATTCTATGCAAAAGTACTGCTTCGTAAGGGATCCCAAGCCACCCTTTTTGGGCAGTCGTCCCTAATTCCCCTAGAAAAGAACAATAAGGGCCCCCTTGGGGCCACGTCTGCAGATGACACTTTTAGACAAGGTGAGAGATCACAATTTTAAAAAAGTCATGCCTGACCTCGCCGACATGTTTCCCCAGCAAACCTGGCTTTATCAAGGCTTAGAATTTCCGATCGGACCCTCTAGCCTTGATAAAGCCGGGGTTAGCTGGCGAAACATGTCGGCGAGGTCAGGCATGACGTTTTAAATTGTGATCTCTCACCTTTTGTCTACAAGTGTCCCCCTGCTGCAGACGGTGTCACAAGGGGCCTTATTTGTTCTGTGTCTATGAGATTAGGGACAAACGCCCAAGTAGTTGGCTTGGGATCCCTTACTGAAGTTTAGTACTTGCTTTTAGATATAAGGCTCTTCCTGTTTAATAGGTGGGGTTTCCCAAACCGACTTGATGATAGAAAAGGGAGTTTATTCCCTCTTTCAAAGCAAAAGGGTTAATGATGAGGATAGAGATCAGGTTTTTAAATTTGTGTGTATAAGGTTTAAGATTTTAGATATAAAAAAAAGTTACGTTTAGTGTTTAATTTAGATAGGAAACTGATAGAGTTTAAGTTTCCCTATGGCAAAATAGTAAATATAGTGATCAAAAGTCACTCTTTGTTCTCTTGCGAGATTCCCAATTTTTTGGAGATTATGTGACATGTATGAAACTTGGCACCAACACAAGCGATATAGAGGAATGTAGAATGCGAAAGTATGTATGTGGTTTCATAAATGTGGCTTGTGCTATGCATAGCATATCTTTGGCGCATGGAATCGAATCTATTTCATGATGGACACAAATGGTGCCCAATGGACACCATTAACTACAGTGGGCTCCATCGAGTTTCCATTTTGGTGCCCAACATTTTTATGGAAAAAAAAACCACCATTTTTATTCTGTCAACTGTGATGGAATTTGGGAAGAAGATGTGAACTGAGCCATAGATCCTTTCTGAATTTGAATAATTGCTACATTGAGCATAAATACCCAATCATTGACCTGTTTAAACATGTATGGTGATTGAAAGATAGAGAATATGTCATGACCGCGCCTGTTCAGACCGCAACGTCGTCCTCAGTCAGTAAGGTACGGCAGAGGCTGCGCTTATGCCCATGATTTATACTTGTATTGTTTATATTTTTGCACTGTCTGAACATGGTCTAAGGCT
>JAODAL010083683.1:0-11161 GCA_025379985.1 Phyllomedusa bahiana
ATTTCTACCCTTTTGGGTCCTGTAAGGAGATAAATAAATTTTTTCAGCCCCTGTGAGCACTGCACCTACCACTAAGGTCACGGGGGTTATATACTCTGCGGAGCCTGTGACACGGGTGGCAAACCACTAAGGGTCACGAAAGGAATAACATTTTTAACCATTGCCTTTTTTCCCTCTAATGTCATGACGGGTGGTAAAAAAAGGCCCAGACCTGCACACGGGTAGCTACTACAAAATAGTCACTGAAAGGGGGTAACATACGCCGCAAGCCGTGACACTTGTATCAACCACAAAATCTCGTGATGGGGTAATATAAATTTGATAACGGTTTTAGGTTTCCGGCCTTTTAGGCGGTATCCCCAACCTCCCGGAGCAAATGGCTCCCAACTGCCAAAATACATCTTGTTAGAGCTGTAGAAAACACAGCATGTACTCTCAACAGGCAATTGCCCAAGACAGCTTTCTGTTTCCTATACATTTCTATTTCTCTGCGCATAAGCACCCGAAGGAATTGACAGATCACTTCTTTTTATGGCCGCACATTATGCGCCTAAAAATACGATCATATAGATGATTTTACACAACAATCTAAATCTTACAAAATGTACAAAAAAACCTGTTCTGGGCACATTTGGATTCACTTGGAAGGAGAAATAGATATAGATTATTTAAGTATAAAAATCTCCTCCTTCTTTGATAAAGCCACAAAGTTTTCACATTTTCACCCAGGGGCCTTGCCTTTACTTGCTCCTACAACCCCGTTTGGGGTTCGGGGGCGGCCTTTTCCCCCTCTTGTATACTTTCCCGCCGTTTTCCTGTTCCTGCTGCTTCGAGCGTACTTGTCTGGTGGTGGTGCCCACCAGCACCTAGGACTCGCCTACCCTCTATCCTGCTTTCTTGGGTCCTGTGCGCGCACTGCACCTCCTAGGGCGCCCACGGCACCTTTTTTCTATTTAAAGGGACAGTCTCCCAATTGTCTGCCTCTTGACCTATGACCCCCCAATAAGAGAACTTCCTCCCTTTTTGCTTCAGGGGGGTTCATTATTTTGTAGGGTTTGGTCATCAGCTCCTTACTAATCCGGATTCGCTTTCAGGCTTAACCCCTGAATCAGAGGTCCATCAAGCCCTGCCATCTGGATTCGTTTCTGCGTTTTTGCCCCTGTCCATTTCCTGCGTATTCCTGCCGTTGCACCCCCCCCAGTTTCCGCTGAAACCTGCCCTTGCCCTGTCCGTTTTCCGCTGTATTCCCCCGTTGAAACCTTCCAGTTTCCTGCGAAATTCCTGCCCTTGCACCTGTCCATTTTTTGCGTATTCCTGCCGTTCCCCTTCCTTTTTTTTCCTGTATTCCTCCCTTGCACCTGCCAGTTTCCTCTGTTTTCCTGCCCTTGCACCGTCCAGTTTCCGCTGATTCCCCTTCCCTTTGCCCCCTCCATTTTCCCTGCTGAAAATCCTGCCTTTTGCACGTCCAGTTTTCCTGCGAAATTTCCTGCCATGCACATCGCTACCACCTGAACCTGAGCCTCCTCAGCATTTACCCAGTTTTCCGATCCCTGTCCTCCCAAAAATTGACGTCACGGATAGCCACATCAGGGGTAGCCCCGGGGATTTCCCCGCAAAGTCTGTCCTCCTTGCGGGGGCTCCAGTGAAAACCGGGGGCCCCCTTTGACTTTGTTCCCTGGGGTGGGTCTCCTATACTATCTTACCCCTGGGGTCCAGGGATCCCCTACCCGCTAACCGCCCATCACGTGTCATTGGGCCTCCGCGGCGTAGAATAAACATATAAAGATCAGGGAAATTTAGCCCCAAAACTAATTTCGTGGTTTTCCCTTGGGCGCAAATGTTGGCGTTTGATACAGGAGAAGCAGCAGAGTTGCCTGATCATAACTACATGGATTATGACCGAGATGTCTTTGATGTATATATTTTTATTTGTCTGTTCTCAGTGCATTCAGTCACCTGGTGGCCCTGGAGGCAGCTTGTCTTCTTTCTCAATCATTCATCCACCTTTCCTCATTAGAATCTCTTTGCTGAATTAGACTGCTACCGAAAGGTGAATAGGATTGTGCATAATTCAAATTATGCATGAAATATACAATACACAAGATTTAGAGAGAGAGAGAATGTCAAGCAAAACATAAATCCACAGAAGTCCATTATTGTTGCAAACCCCTGGGCGCCTGTTGTTTTTAATGGTGCTTAGACCCCCTTTAAAAGTGCATTACATAGTAAACTGCGCCTGTTTATGAACCTCACCACTGGGGTCCAAATCGGGCTTTCTAATATGACACTTCGGGTAGGTAAACCAATTGAAAAGGGGCTTCCGTTCCAGTTTAAAAATGCACCTAGAATTGCCGTACTGAAGCTATAAATGTGCAGCTTCTTTTTTTAGTGCGCCGCCTCCCACACATTCCCGATCTCAGGTGCATAACAAAGTGCCACGGGCGCTCTAAAAACACCGAACTTGGTACGGGGATAAAAGATAAGCGAAGGGCTTCGCCGGGATGTCGAGCTAAAAAGACCCCGATTTCCCTGCCAGCCCGTTCAAAATGTACGCCTCAATTTAAACTTGTGACCCCGGGTTTTTGCACATTTGTATTCACAAAATCCAGGGGAGGTTTTTAAAACTTTTTTCAGCTTTTCCTTCCTAACCTTTCCCCCCTTTCCTCCCCCGGCCATTTTCCCTTCCCTACATGGGTTTGAACTCTAAAATGCTTTCTTAAACATTTTCTACAAATGTTTTAGTTTTTGTGATATGTTGGACTTTTTTTATGTAATTTTCACATTAGATTTTTTTATGAATAATAATAATATGAGGGGAAAATTGTAAAAAAAAAATGTATTTAGTTATTTTTTGAACATCAAAATTGTCTATTATATTAGTTTTGTAATTTTGTTTTTTTTTTTATCAAGGACATTTATATATAGTTGACATAATATTTTAGGTTCATAAGTAGGTGGGGATAAAAGTTGTGATTTGGACTGTTCATGAAATTTTATAAAATTTTATTTCTGTGTTTATTATTATTATTATTATTATTATTATTATTATTATTATTATTATTATTATTATTTTACTCATTGCGCTCCATAGAAGGTCAGAAAAACACCTCTGGGTGGCATTTTTGCATCACTTTTTTTCTGATTTTACCTGCAATTGGAGTTGATATATAAGCTCCAGTCAGGAGATAAATACAACCTCCAGCACTGACTGCAGAATTGATCAGGATCTGATAAGACCCAGCTGATCCTGCAGTCACTGAGCCTCTGTCATCACATGACCGCTGGTGGTGGGAGCACCATGTGTATGCAGCACTCCTTGAGCACTGTATATACAGTGCATTGATCGGTAATGCAGGGACAGTAATAAACATTCTCTGGCTTCTTAGTGGAGAATCCGGCTACAACTGATAGCCAGCTCTCCACTCCCACATCTGCACAATTAGTCTGCAGCTGGGAACCGTACACAAACGCTCCAGAACATCCATGCAGAGTTAGATATTGACCCCCACTTATAGTCTATGGGCTGTCAAGAATCCTGTACTTGCCAAATTCCAAAATTTTAATCACCTAAGATTTGTCTATAAAAAGTAATAAGACAGGTGATATATTCCCCATTGCATCCTGGAGTCAATCTCTGAAGTAATGCAAGGGCCAGAAGAGACAGTGGCTGCATATACAGAATGGATCAGATAGTGGATCAGAGAGTGGTGACCTCCTGAGGGTCCTGATCCATGACTCTTATGTGTTGCATCTCAGAGATTATAATTGTTATACCGGGTCATGTTACTGACTAGCTCTTATCTTGTGGATGTCTTCAGTTCCTCTATGTTTCAGTTTTAGCAGCTGATACCAAATATATATTGTGTCACTCTACCGGTCATTTATTTCCTGCAGTGAATTACCACAAAAGCTGCGTCCACCCTCCACCCCACCACCTCAGGCTTCAGGATCCCATGACCAGCTCACAATGTGCTGATTTTACAGACAGTGTTATCTTAACAGCATTATGGGTCCCTGAGCAGATTAGTGCACTGGGCCCCACTGCCCTCTGGGGACCTAAATAAGACAAGCCCAGCGGCTGCTCATAACATTTCCTTCATGGTCCAACATCCTGCATCACCTAAGTTATTGCTACTCAGGCCACCACTATACAAAACCAGATGTAGCAATAATGGCACCTACTAAGTTTGGGTGTTGTGACTACTTACTACATGTGTGCTCCACGGCAGCTCATCCACGGAGGGGAATTAACACAGCAGTGCTCTCACCGGTGGGCCGCCGCTACCAGGGAGATCAGGAGGCAGCACCGGTGTGG
The DNA here is from genome assembly GCA_025379985.1 of Phyllomedusa bahiana. Lineage (NCBI taxonomy): Eukaryota > Metazoa > Chordata > Amphibia > Anura > Hylidae > Phyllomedusa > Phyllomedusa bahiana. The sequence continues at coordinate 4,316 of JAODAL010083683.1, forward strand.
GAAAAAGACAGACCCTGCCACTGCCATTGCACAGACAATAAACACACGTCCTGTAACCCATCCCAGCCTGGTGCAGGGCTAAACGTCTGTCCCTGGTGTCCTTAGCCAGCTCTTTGGTCTTGGCCTTGGTGGAGAGGTTGGAGGGTGATTGATTGTGTTGACGGGTGTCTTTTATATAGGTAACAAATTCAAACAGTTGCAATTAATAAAGGTAATGAGTGCAAAGTAGGATTGTTTCTTAATGAACAGGTCTGTGAGAGGTAGAATTCTCGCTGGTCAGTTGGTGACCAAATACTTAGTCCCTGCAATAAAATACAAATTCATTATTTAACAATCATACAATGATATTTTCTGGATATTTTTTTAGATTCACCCCTCACAAAGAAAACCCAAAAATAAAGGGTACAGAAACCCCCCCCATTCCCTTTTTAAAAAAACAAGCACTTTTTTAAAACCCACCCGAAACAAGGGTTTTCTTTATTATAGTTTTTCACACTAGGCAGTCCTCAGGGTTTTCCCCCAAAAAAACTTTTTTTCATGCAATAAATTTAAATTTAAAAAAAATTTAAAATTTATTTAAAAATTTACCCAAAGGGGTTTTTTGTAAATTTTTTTAAGATTCGGGGCTCTCACAGTTTGAGGAAAAAGTACAAAAAAAAATTTACAGACCTCTCCATTCTTTTTAGTTTTAAACTTTCAAAATCGCCCGTTGTATCCCAAAAACTTATTTACCTCCCCTAATAACTGTAAAATAAATTAAAATATATATAGGTTTCTGATGTCTGTTCTTTTTGCAGGACCAAAAGACTGAATGAAACTGCACCAGATTTGGCACATAGGTGCATCAAGCATTTCAGAAGGTTTAAACAGAATTTTTGCTTTTTTGGACCACCCATTTTTTCAAAAAAAATTGACACAAAATCATAACTGGCCATAAATGAACTGCACCTGTACTGAATTTTTAGCATTTTTAATTTAAAGGGAAAACCCTTTCCCAAACCTTTTCTTGTTCTTTCAGAAATGAATCGCGCTTTTGGGTGAAAGACTTCCCGTTTACAAAGTGCAAGGGGAAATTTTAAATTGGGCCCAAAACCTCTCAACTGAACCCGAAAAACTACTCCAAGCTGACCTGATACGTCACACCCAACAGCGAGCTGATAACACTTCCAAGCAGACTGAAGGTCAAGTTTCCTCAGTTTGACAGATGAGCCCGCAAAAACTCCCCACCCCAAAAGAGGGATTTTTTGCAAAATATCAACCAAAATTTCCCCGAGCAAAACAGAGACTCTCCCGCAGACCGATGGTAAAAACTGCAGTTTCAACAAGATTTCACGACAGCAGAGAAAACCCCAGCAGCTGAAGGGAAAGACTGCAGTAATCAACAAGATACACGCAACCCGAGACTCTCCCGTAGACTGGGGGTTTGACTGCAGTTTTCAACAAAAACACAGCAAGGGAGAAACTCCCAGTCAGACAGGGAAAGACTGCAGAACCGAAAAACAACACAAGAGCAAACAGAAACTCTCCAGCAGAAATGAGGGAAAACTACAATCTTCAGAGAGAAGAGAGCAAACAGAGACCCCCAGCAGACTGAGAGGTTTAATTTTCGTAAACCCAACCCAAAACAACCCAACAACAAAGACCTCCAAACAACGGGGCCTGGACCCCCAACCGGAAAAACCAAATGGCAAAAAAAAAATTTCCTTTACGGGAGTGTTTCCCCCAACCCAGTTTTTCCCCCAAAAAAACCCAAAGACCCCACTGCCCTGGGGCAAAGTCACCAAAAGTAATGAGGGGCAGCGGTTTTCCCCAAAGCAAACACAAGGGAAAGGGGCTGCAGGCAGTGGGGAAAAACCCCCCAGGGAAAAATTTGGCCTGGGGGGAAGGGGAAAAAGGCTGTATAAAACCCCCAAAGTTCCCAAACCCCCAGAAGAGCGTCCCCCCCTATATAGAGGTGGGAGGGGTGGGAAATGGGGGCCATTAAAGCACATTTCTGACAGAAAATTTGGGTTTTTTTCCCTAATCCCCTCCGAAAATTTTGTCATTTCAAAATGAAAGTGTTAATTTAGTGAAATTTGGGGGGTTTTTATGGATGGCAAGTACCCTTTCCTCCCGGTTGTTAGAAGGTTGAAAATGCGGTATGCTCAAGGGGTTTAATTTTCTGGGTGAATCCCAGATAAACCAAAAATCCAAAGGGTGGAAAATAGGAAAAAAAAAAAGCCCCACCCCAAACCCCCATACAGTAAACGCCCAAAAAAATTTCCCCTTGTTTTTCCCGGCACCTTTCCACTTTTTAAAAAAAACACATTTAAAAAGGGGACACAAAGGGCGTTTTTTCATGGGTTTTTGTTTTTAGTGGGTTTTTTGATTTTATTTTGTTTTTAAATTTAAACCTTGGGACATTTCCCGCACAAAAAAACCCCTCTTTGTGAGAGCAACCCCCCCACACACAAACACTCGACACCGTTTTCCCCCGCTGCTCTCACCTATGGGCGGCCCAAAACTTCACCCACCCCCCCAACCCCAAACACCGGGTGGGAGGATCCCCCATACTTCTCTCCTCACAAACCCCCCTTACCGGCAATTTTCCCCCCGCACCCTCCCTCACTTTCCCCCTTTTGAAGTCCCACCCTTAGACTCTTTCCGGGCCCTTTTTTTTCAGAGCGCAGTTTTTAAAAAGACCCCCCCCCCGGGTCACCCCCCAATTTTTTCGGGTAATTTCACGCCTGGGTCCCCTATTTCCTCTCTTCTGAAAACCCCCTCTCACATGGGATATTTCAAAATCCCCATTTGATTTTCCCCCCTGTCTCCTTTTGCCTCTATTTCTTTCACTTTAACCCCTTTTTCTTGGGCCCCCTTTCAGTTTACGACTTCCCCACCCCCAAGGGGGGGAAACTCTTGATCTGGGCCCTTTTGTCGTCTTTCATCAATTTCTAACCCACCAATTCCCCCCTTATTCTCTCCCCTGACATAACCTTAACTTTTACTACATTTTTTCCCCCTTTTCTTTACAAACCTTCCCCCTTCAACCCCATTCAGAAATATTTCCCCTCCATTAAAACCAAAACCCAGTAACTCAAACAAAACCCTAAAAATCCTCACTTCCCCCAATCTCCCCCTCTCCCCTTCCGACCTGGACCCGTCAAACATTACAACAAAAATCTCACAACCACCCTGGGACATAAAGGGCACCACTCACACAAAAACCCTTTCCACCCAAAATTTAGGCGCCGGGAGCCTTGGGACCCCCTCAACTCGGGTTTCCCGCAAAAAATTGCTCCAGGTTTTGGCCCCGAGCTTTTTGGGAAAAGTCGAAGCTACCCTTTAAAAATTCACCCCCTAAAAAATTTCATGCTCAAAAACTTATCACACTGGCCCCTTTAAAAGGGGCCCAAAACAAAAAATATTTTACCTCCCCCCCACAACCCCAACCTTTCACAACCCAAACCCCCAAAAACCCCCGTTTTTAAAACCCCAACCAACCCCTTCCAGGGGGCCAAAAACTCAGGGCCCCGGGCTCTGACCTCTGTGCTTAGGACCTGGGCCACTCCTTCAAAAAACAAAAATTGACAGTAACCGGGGAAAAAATTTTCATCACAAACCCCAACAGAACCCATCCTTTTCCCTCCCCCCAAAATCCTCTAGTGTGTTCACCCGCTCTTTGACCCAACCCAAAAGGAAAAAAAAATTTTCCAACTTTTCCCTTTTTGCTCGCCCCACCCCAACCCCCCTTCTACGACCCCATTCCCTCCCACCTTCCCCATTTTAATTTTTTCCAGCTATCCTCTCTCAAACCTTTCTGCCCAATTTTGTAACCTCCTTTTCTCCTCCCCTGGGATCTTCCCATCCTTCCTTTAAAAAAACTACTATAAAATCCCCTAAATAAAAAAAAAACCCCCCTGGGCCCAACCTGTGCTGGCCCAAATTTCCACCAGGGCCCCCTAAAACCCTTTCCCTTTTTTCCTAACTCCTGGGAAAGCCCGTCTACTCCTTTGCCTAATTTCCCCTATCTCTCTGCAAACCTCTTCTGGGGGCCTCACAATCGGTTCCCGCTCTTTAAAACCCACAAAACTGCTTAGTTAAAGTCTCTAAAAATATCCCACACTGCTAAAAATCTCAGGGGAAAACTCGTTGTTGTTTTTTTTTCTGGATCTCTCTGCAGCATTTGACACTGTTAACACCCCTTTTCCTCAGCATTCTCAGGCCCCCATTGGCATCCCAGGGCACTTGCCTCGCCTTTTGGGTTTTCTTCCTACCCCCCTCTTTACCCCCCTTTTTTTCAGTGTCCCCCATTTGCCCGGGTTCCCCACTTTTCCCCTCCCCCTCCCCTTGCCCAGGGTTTCCCCAAAGGGGGCCCTTCTTGGGCCCCTCCCCCTTCTCAAAACCCATACAGCCCCCTTTGGGCCAAAAACCCTCAAATAGAAAATTTGGCCCCTTTCCCGTACCACCTCTAAAGCTTAGAAACTCAATTATACACCCTTCCCGAGACCTCACCCTCCCGCTAAAAAATCCCGGACTGTCTTCCGCTGTCTCTTACAAACATGTCCCCTCCTTTTACCCCCAACAAAAACCCCACCAAACCCGAACTTTTTTGTTTATTCCCCCATCCTAACCAAACCCCCCTCTGCCCATTTTCCCCTTTTCCCGTGTTGGCATCACCATAACACCTAGGCCCGCAGGGCCCCAAAGGGCTTTGGGGTTTTTCTAGACTTCCCGAAACTTACCTTCCACCCCCCTATAAAAAAATCCCCTTTTCCCGCTCCTTCACTTTGCCCCCTAAAAAAACATCTCCCAAAACCGTTTCCTTTTTTCACTGTTTAAAAAAACTCAAACTCTTTATTGGTTTTCTCTTTTTCATTCTCGTCTTTGGGCTACTTAAAATCCCCTTTTCTTATCTGTCCCTCTCGTAAACTCTCCCCTCCTCCAAACTAACCCAAAAAGCACATCCAGGCTTTCTTCCCCCTCCTTTCCGCTAAACTGAGCCTCTACCCTTGTCAATCACTGGGCCCCGGAATTTCCCAACCAGTACAGAATACAGCATAAACTAATCACTCCACTCATAAAGGTTTTCCACATTTTCTGCACCCCCATACATCTCCCCCTCATCTCTTCTTACCACCCTGCCCGCTCCTCCGGCCCCTTGCCGACGGGCATCAAACAAAAGACTTTCACCATCCGAACCTCCCCTGCCCGTTCCCTTTAAAATTTTTGCACGTGCTGCACCCATTCTCTGAACATCCTAAACCAACTACCATCAGGCCACAATCCCAGCCTTTGCCCGTTTTAAAAAAGTGTCCCCGAAAACACATCTTACACAGGCGGCCTTCCAAAAAAACCAACTAATTGTTTAAACCCCCCCCTTCTATCAACAAACCCCCATTTGGGGCACTCCCCTACAAATTTGGGGGCTCAACCACTTTTCTTTTAAATAATGTACAGGGCATGGGGGGCAGGTTTACCAAATTTTTATGTTAAAACCCCCCCATATTTAAAAGTCCCCGGGGGAAGGGGCCTTTGTAAATTTTGGGGACTTCTCTCCCACTTTGTTTCCCCCCGGCCCCCCTCTTAAAATTGTAATCTTGCAGCAAGGCCCTCACACCTTTTTGGGGGCTCCAAACCGTTATTTGCTTTCCCCCTTTGAAAAAATCCTGCCCCCTTTTTTCTTTTAATTATAAAACCCCCTACTTTTAAAGTTTTGCGAAAAAATGTTTGGCCTTAATAAATAAAGATTATTATTAAATTTTTATAATAAAAAAAAGAAAAAAAGGGGGCAGAGAACCCTCATCACAGAGTCAGGTGTGCACTTGCTTTTCAATCAGGACAAGCCCAAATGACACTACAAAAGCCCAACAAACCCAACCCACCAATCACAACCCTAGTCAGGTCACCATCAAGAATACCGGGACATTTTAACACAGAAAATAAAAGACCCCGCCAAGCAGGGAGTCCAGGAAGACGTAATCTCTGATGGGAGTTTTTCTCTTCTCCATTTCTTCTTCTGGCCCAAACCCCTGGGGTGTCTTCCCCGTGAGTTGCCCTTCCATTTTCCCTTTTTCTGCCTGATACAGCATGCAAGTCTTCTTCCCGATCACTACTCGCCCCTAAATTTACCACAAATTTTTCCCCTTTGACTCCTCCTCTTCCCGCATTTCCTAACGTTTCCCAAACCGCGTAGTTAGACCCTTTAAAAAGGAAAAAATTAAAAATTCAGATAAGTGCCATGAAATAGGTAACCCCCATTAGGTAGGTAAACAGGCCTTCCCCATTTTAAATTTTTTGGGAACAGGAAACCACCCCGTAACGCCAGGGAGTGGGGGTGCCCCCAGTAACACCCCTAGTTTGGGGCCCCCCAGTAATCAACAGGTAGCTAGGGTGCCCCCCTTATTTGCCAGGTGGGCCCCTAAAATTTGAGATGGGGGGCCATAATTAGCCAGGTAGGTCCAGGGCAGTAATTAACGTCAGGGCCAGTATTAGCCAGGGTGGGCCATAAGTAGGCAGGCAGGGGGCCCCTTTAAAGGTAGGAAGGGGGGTAAATTTGCCGGCAGGGCCCCTTAGAGCAGGGAGGGGCAGTATATAGCCGGCAGGGCCTTAGAGGAGGGAGGGGCAATAAATACCCGGGAGGGGCACTTAGAGGGGGCAGGGGCAGTATATACCAGACAGGGGCACTTAAAGGTGGCAGGGCATATAAAAGCCAAGGGGGGCCAGTATAAAACCAGGCAGGGCCCTTAGGAGGAGGGGGGATAATAACCAGGGGCCTTAAGGTAGGCGGGGCAATAGTAGCCCGGGGAGGCCAGATATAGCCAGCAGGGGGCAATAAGCCGCAGGGGCCCCTTTAAAGGGAGGCAG
>JAODAL010083684.1:0-11161 GCA_025379985.1 Phyllomedusa bahiana
AGGAAACAGCTGAAAGGTCCACGGCTGGGAAATTTTAAATTTTTCGGGGTGAAAAAGCGCGGCCGGGTACAGTCGTGCAACCTGGATTTCATTTTCCGGGTGCGAAGCGCGATTCCCTGCTTTTTTGTTCACACGTATCAATCCGACTTCATCTTCAGCCCCCTCGCTGTGTTTAGGGAATGTTTCCAGCAGAGAGGAGGGGCATCGCCCGTCAGCACATTTACAGGGTACAGACGCCGGGATATGTGGCCCAAATTCTTATTTTGGGATCAGAAGGGAAATGAATCCTTATTCCCAATGGGTCAGCCCCTTGAGTATGGGAGGGGCCATTTTCAGGGGGGGGGGGGTTATTAGCTCCTAGGTGGGTTTGGGAGGGAAGGTGCGGAATTTTCACAGGGACAGGGGGGTGAAATACAAAATCCTGGGGCACCAAAATTTTTGGTTACATAACTTTACACAGACACAAGCTTGCTTCTGTCGGCTGACTTCTTAATGCGTTCACTGGCAGAATTAATGAGGGTTCTTTTGGACAGTGTTAGACTGGCGTGGCTGGGTCCACCTGTAGATGATTCTTTTGGGGCCCACCATGGATTGTTTTTTGGGGCACCAAGGCGGGGTTTTTTTGGGCCCACCCTGGAGTTGTTCTGGGGGGCCCCCCAGTGGAGTTTGATTCTTGGGGCCCCCCATGGGGTTTAATTTTTGGGTCCCACCCGTGGAGTTTTATTTTGGGCCCCCCGTGGGGTTTTTGATTTTTGGGTCCCCCCAGTGGGTTGATTCTTGGGTCCCACCAGTGGAGGATTTTTGGGCCACCCGGAAATTGATTCTTGGGGCCCCCCATTGGGGTGATTCTTGGGGCCACCGAGTGGGAATGATTCTTTGGGGCCCCCGTGGGGGTTGATCTGGAGCCCCCCAAAAAGGGGTGATTCTTGGGCCCCAGTGGGGTGATTCTTTTGGCCCCCTTGGGGTATTCTTTGGGGCCCAAATGGAAAAATTTTATTTTTGGGGCCCAAAAATGGATTGATTCTTGGGGCCCCCCCAGTGGAGTTTTTGAATTTTGGGCCACCGTAGTTGATTCTTGGGGGCCCCCATGGGAGTTGATTCTTTTTTGGGCCCCAAAATAAGTTGATTCTTGGCCCCCCAGTGAAAATTTTGATTTCTTGGGGGCCCCCAGTGAGTTTTCTTGGGGCCCACCATGGAGTTTTTATTCTTGGGGGCCCCCCAGTGGAGTTGATTCCCCGGGCCCACCTGGGAAGATTCTTGGGGCCCCCAAAAATGAAGTTGTTCTTGGGGGTCTCACCATTGGAGTGTTTCTTGGGGCCAATGGAGTTGATTCTTGGGGCCCCCATGGAGTTGAAATTTTTGGGGCCCACCAATGGAGTTATTTTTGGGGGCTCACCTGTGGGGATGATTTTTGGGGGGGCCCCCCCCATAGAAAATATTCTTGGGCCCCCCATTTGGGTTGATTCTTGGGGCCCCCCAGGGAGTTATTTTTGGGGCCCCCAGTGGAGTTGAATTTTCTTGGGGCCCCAGGAATGATTCTTGGGGCCCCAGTGGAGTGATTCTTGGGGCCCCCGGGGAGTTGATTCTTTGGGGCCCCCCAATGGGATGTTTTTGGGGGCCCCCCCTGAAAATGATTTTTGGGGCCCACCCCAAATGAGTTGATTCTTGGGGCCCCCCAGTGGAGTTGATTCTTGGGGCCCCCACGGAAATGTTTTTGGGGGGGCCCAGTGGGGTTGATTCTTGGGGCCCACCAGGGGAGTTGATTCTTGGGGGGCCCCAATGGAGATGTTCTTTTGGGGCCCCCCATTTGGATTGTTTCTTGGGGCACCAGTGGAGTATTCTTGGGGCCACCCCAAAGAAGAGATTTTTGGGGGGCCCCCCGTGAAATGATTCTTGGTCCCCTTTAGGGATTTTGGGCCCCCCAGTGGAGATGTTCGGGGGGCCCACCAGTGGGGTGATTCTTGGGGGTCCCAAATGGAGTTGATTTTGGGGCCCCCAAAAATGGAGTTGATTTTGCACCCAAGTGAAGTTATTTTGGGGCCCACCAGTATGGGGTTTTTTTGGGCCCACCCAAGGTAAAGATTTGGGGCCCACCAGTGGGGAAAGATTCTTGGGGCCACCTAGAAATGATTCTTGGGGCCCAAGTGGAAAGGGGTTCTTGGGGCCACAGTGGGGTATTCCCTTTTTGGGGGCCCACCAGGGGATATTTTTGGGGCCACCGAAAATGATTCTTGGGGTCCACCAGTGGGGTTTATTCTTGGGGGCCCCCAGTGGAGTTGATTTTGGGGCCCACCATGGAGTTATTCTTGGGGCCCCCCCGTGGAGGATTCTTGGGCCCACCCGGGAGTTTTCTTTGGGGGACCAAGGAATGTTCTTGGGGCCCCCCGTGAAAAGATTCTTGGGGCCCACCAGGGAGTTGATTCTTGGGGCCACCGTGGATTGATTTTCTTTGGGTCCCACCAGTGGAGTGATTCTTGGGGCCACCATGAAAATATTCTTGGGGCTCACCTCGATATTCTTTTGGGGCCCCCATGGAAATTTTTATTTTTTGGAGTCCCCCAGTGGAGTTGATTTTGGGGCCCCCATGGAGTTATTCTTGAGTCCACCAGTGGAGGTGATTCAGCTGATATGACTGAGCCTGTCACTGCCTATTCCTCGGTTTCCTGCTGCTTTCTGTTTTTATGGGGTACATCCACCCTGATTTAAAGGGCCATTGTGTGTCACTCAGAGCCAATGCTACAGGTCCCATCTTTATTTACATGCACTTCCCCTCCTCGCTATTGCAAGTAAGGGCTTTGAAGCATTTTGCAAGTAATTATTTCTGTGTTTCCCAGTTGTGACCTTCCTACCCCCTGACCCATTTTTCGATGTACTCCACTTTCCGACCCCCTGCCCCTTTTCCCAATATGGTGATGCAACCTGCCCTGACCTTTTGCCTGTCCATGCCTCTGTCTGACCCTTCCGCACCAAGCCTGTACGCTGGCCGTCCCCCGAAAGTGACCTTGTCAAGGTTAGCGGCCTGGGAGTTTCCTGCAGCAGAGTCAAGTCCTTCTGGGGTGAGGGGGCCATGGTTCATAAAATCATCGAGCCTTACCCAAACCACGCTGAGACAAAGGATCCGCTCCTGCTTGTTACACTCACACTTATAACACATGTCCTGCAATAAAACGTTGTGGTTCACCCTAATAACATTGGGTATCACCTAGCAGCGAGGAGTGGGGGTGCTCACCAGAAACACGGGGCTCTTGCCCGGTCCAGGTCACCCTCTTCCTCCATACACAGAGCTGCACATCCTCTCTGTATTCTCCCCTAAAAGCAAAACCTCCCTGCATATGATCATGTTTCATGTCTGTATATCACACTGGAGTCATGCAGAGATTCCTCTATGGTCCCTCGTACAGAACCATTCAGAATGGAGCCACAGTTCAGCATGGACCTCTAGTCTGAAGATTCAACAGCCAGAGAACTAATCAGGATAGAAAAAGTTAAAAAAAAAAATTCATAAAATCCTTTGTGTCGCTGGGTCTCACAAAACCTATCCTGTGGGTGTCATCGCGATGTCATGCTTCCTGCCATATTATAGCAATGGGAATTCCAAAAACTGAACTCACTGACCTCCCCTATGACAGCTGAGGCACGAGGAGGTAGGTAGAGGCAGGAAGTGTACTCTGTACTTACCTTACTGCACATGGTCATAGTATGTCAGGACCACATCACACCAAAATGTATACCGCACTGTAGGGAGAGCACAAAATGGGAAATTATAGAAAGGATAAAGGAATGACCAGCCAGTGATACAACCAGAGATACAATCAACAGTTCAACCGGCAATACAACCAGAGATACAACCAGCGATACAACTGGCAGTAAAAATGGCGATACAACCAGCAGTACAGCCGACAGCACAACCAGTGATACAACCAGAAATACAACCTGTGAAACAACCAGCATAAAAACTGAAGCTACAACCAGTGATACAACCGGCAGTACAAACGGTGATACAACCAACAGTACAACCAGCGACACAACCAGCGATACAACCAATACTACGAATGGCAATACAACCAGTGGTACAACAAGTGATACAACCAGCAATAAACCTGTGATACAACCGGCGATACAACCTGTGATACAACCGGCGATACAACCTGTGATACAACCGGCGATACAACAAGTGATACAACCAGCAATGCAACCAGAGATACCACCTGCGATACAAACAAACAAAACAAATACAACCCGTGTACAACAAGTGATACAACCGCATAAACCTTTTGGGGTAACCTAACCGGCGATACAACCTGTGATACAACCGGCGATACAACCAGTGATACAACCAGCGATACAACAAGTGATACAACCAGCAATGCAACCAGAGATACCACCTGCGATACAACCAGGGACACAACCAGCGATACAACCAGTGATACAACCAATGACACATCCAGAGATACAACCAGCAGTACAAACGGCAATACAACCAGTGGTGCAACCTGCGATACAACTGGCACTAGAACCTGCTGTCCAACCAGCAGTACAACCTAAGATTCAACCAGCAATACACCCAGCAGTGCAAATGGCAATACAACCAGTGGTACAACAAGTGATGCAACCAGCGATACAACCTGTGATACAATTGGCGATACAACAAGTGATACAACCGGCGATACAACCAAAAGAAAAAACCAAACATTTCAATAGTTTAAAAACCAATGATACAACCAGTGATATAATCAGTGGTTTAACCAGCGATATAACTGACAGTACAACCAATAATGAAAATGGCAGTACAACCAGCGATACAACCAGGGATATAACCAGTGATAGAACTAGAAGTCCAACCAGTGGTACAACCAGCGATATAACCAGCAGTACAACTAGCAATACAACTGGTGATACAACCAGCGATACAACCGACAATACAACCAGTGATTCAACCAGTGATACAACTGGCAGTAAAACTGGTGATACAACCAACGATACAACCATGGATACATACCTGCAGGGTGAAGCACAGACTACACTCAATGGGGCACATTTATCCAGGCAGTTGCGCCAGAATTCTTGCTGTACCATTACATTACGTAATCTTCTAGGACCATTAAAAAAAATGTCCCCCAGATTCCTTCAGCCTCCCCCGACAATGAACAACCTGTTTTCCTAATATGTTATAATTAAAACAATAGCTAGATAAGCTGATTTGCTGCAAATTAATTATTAGTAATGCAAAACAAAGATAATGTAAAAGCCACTGGCGATGTATTAAAAATATGTTTATTAGAAGTAACCAATTGTATTGTATTATAGTTAAACTAACACATGGTATTGCAAATTTTAATCAAAATGTGAAGTAAAGATGATGGTGTTAACCCCTTAATAACCCTGGATGTATGAGTACGTCTGTGACGGATGTGGTAGTGGATCCTCTGGACCACCACAAGCGATGGTGTAAGCCACGCCAGGGAGCGACTAAGTAGGTCCGTTTTCACCAGAGCCGCCGCAAAGGATGGACTTGCTGCGGCGGATTACTACCAGGTCGCTACCCCTGACGTGACTTGCTTGCGGTGGCAGCAGAGGTGTTGCGCGGTACAAAATCGTGAAGCAGGCTCGTAGTCGGGGACAGGCAGAAGGTCAGGACAGGCGGCAATGGTTCGTGGTCAAGGGACAGAGGCAGAAGGTACGGTACACAGTAAACGGGACAAGACACTTTTGGAACGCTTCCTCTCCAGGCACAAGGCACTATCGATTCGGCAAAGGTGCTGGGGAAGAGGCAGGGCTTAAATAGGGCCCTTGCCCGGTGAGAACCAATCACCGGCGCACTGTCCCTTTAAATCTCCTGCAGGGCCGCACGCGCGCTCTAGGGGCCGCGTGCACCGGCCGGCAGCAGGATGCGCGCGACCAGGACTGGGACAAGGAGGGTGATGGGTAAGTGCGCCCGAACGTGCGGGGTGTCCGCATCCCGAGCGTCGGGCTGCGGCACCGGCCGCAGCAGGAGGTGCTGCGGCGTTGCGGGTGTGCCTGCGACCCGACACGAGGGTCGCAGGGACACCCGTAACAACGTCCTGGGGTCACTAAGGGGCTTTGCTAATTGCAGCTAACACCCTGCGGTTACAGCGCAGGATGGAGCCACCGCCATGTCATGCTGTTTAACCCCTTAGACTAATGAATTAGAAACGGTGCCTTCGCAACGTTCCTCATTCCGATTGGAGTCCCCGCGGTGAAATTGTTGTGTCCCGATCGGTTAACATGCAGCTGGAAGCCATGTGCAAGACTTCCATCGCTGGAAGCCATGTTTCTGGTTTCACTGCTTCCTGCCCCAGTCCATCATGCTTTCAACAGGGCACATGTGCAGTTTTCTGGGATGACCTGCAGTGGGGGAAATATGCAGCGGTTTATTCTGATTTAAGAAGGTTGAAATTTTTTTGCACAAAATGTGCGACTTTTGAACTGTTTCATCCCCTATACTGGCAAATACAAAGACTAAAACGGCAATTCCCAACATAATACAGAAAACCCCACAGGGCACTGAAGTGCAAAATACGGGCAAAGCTTCCCAAACTGCTGCCGTCTATTGCTGTGACCATAAGTCCATCCCCTCCTTGCAGTATAGCAGAACATGGCCATGAGGAGTGGAAGAGGCTGAGCCATGAGGCGTGGAGGAGGCTGAGCCATGAGGAGTGGAGGAGGCGGAGCCATGAGGGAGAGAGGCGGGCATGGGCAGGGAGGAGGCTGAGCCATGAGGCAGGGAGGAGGCTGAGCCATGAGGCTGGGATGAGGCTGAGCCATGAGGCGTGGAGGAGGCTGAGCCATTAGGGGTGGAGGAGGCTGAGCCATGAGGGGTGGAGGAGGCTGAGCCATGAGGCGTGGAGGAGGCTGAGCCATGAGGCAGGGAAGAGGCTGAGCCATGAGGCGTGGAGGAGGCTGAGCCATGAGGGGTGGAGGAGGCTGAGCCATGAGGGTGGAGGAGGCTGAGCCATGAGGCTTAGATGAGGCTGAGCCATGAGGAGTGGAGGAGGCTGAGCCATGAGGCGTGGAGGAGTCGGAGCCATGAGGCAGGGAGGAGGCGGAGCCATGAGGAGTGGAGGAGGCTGAGCCATGAGGAGTGGAGGAGGCTGAGCCATGAGGCAGGGAGGAGGCTGAGCCATGAGGAGTGGAGGAGGCTGAGCCATGAGGAGTGGAGGAGGCTGAGCCATGAGGAGTGGGGGAGGCTGAGCCATGAGGCAGGGAGGAGGCTGAGCCATGAGGAGTGGGGGAGGCTGAGCCATGAGCTGAGGAGGTGAGCCATGAGGCGTGGAGGAGGCGGAGCCATGAGGCAGGGAGGAGGCTGAGCCATGAGGAGTGGGGGAGGCTGAGCCATGAGGCAGGGAGGAGGCGGAGCCATGAGGAGTGGGGGAGGCTGAGCCGTGGTACCTGAGGGACCCAAACATGGAAATATCATACAATGTGATTCCTGGAAAAAGGCCCCGAATATCCTGTGGTGACTCCCATTAGGATGAAGCGAACTGAACCAGAAAAAGCTGGACCATATTTTGCTACATGTGTGATCGAGGGCAATACATGCGATGCTGGAGGGGATCTGAGTTTTCTGCTGGACACATTTCACTGTTTGTCTGTGTTCCTGATCCATGTTGGCAGCGTATGGAGAGGAGCAGCGGCAATTTCATATTATATGTTTTCCTTCAAATCTTTCACAGGCCGAGAATTGTTCCCATAAAAAAACATTAAGCATAATCTGTAAAACATCTATTAACATATAATCTTATATATCTCGTATGGTGAATGCTGCAGGAAAATGCACATTGTGGGGTTTATTTGTAGTGACCAAAATGTTGCAGGTATCCAAAAATTGTCCCAATAAAAACCGCACCTCAGTCCGCACAGGTGCAGAGATGTAAAAACCTAAATGTTATCTGTCTCAGAAAATGGGGCTAAAAGCAAATAAAAAGACATAAAACTGAATTTTAAAAAATGGAATCTTATTGACCTGCAAAAAAAGGATAACATCCTCTATACCGCACGACAAAAACAGAGGGCGCATGTGCGTTTTTATTTACTCCCATTGCACCCAGCCTGGGAGAAGGGGAAGGCTCAGTATTGGCGCTGTGCATCAGTTCAGGAGCAGGGCTTTGAATGTCTCCTGAGGCGGTGGTCAGGGAGGGGGGGGGCGCTATTTGTCCTATTTGCCCCGGATGCCACAGTGCCTGGTCCCAGCCCTGATCACGGACACATGAATATTTTGTTACGTACGTTGGAATAATCTCCTAGTTCTGACCTCCCGTAGGCCGCTCACGTGTATTCTGCTCCTACACGTAATCGGCGTCTCCCGGGACATCACTCGCTCGTTGTATTGATGTCTAATTTGGGAATCCCTGGAGATATTTTTAGTCTCTTTGCACATTTGCTGTTTGTGACTAAACCAAAGCTTTTATTGCAGGAAACTTACACAATGACGAGGACATAAACACCCGGCTCAGCGCGGAGAGCGCGATCCGTCATCTGCAACGTAAAATTCCAGAATGAACATTTTCATTGGAATAATCAGTGTGTAACATATCTGTCAAAAACCACATCCTGCCCGTAAGGAGCAAGACAACATGACTGGGCAAAGCGAGCGGTGAGGTAACCTTCCCGCTGCGTGAGCTCCATTTCCCTCCACACGAGTCGCGTCATCCCCTTGTTTACCGTCCTGAACTTTTTGATTGGCTGGTTACTAATTATTCCGATATAAACCCATATTCATGACCCCGGGGTCCCTGCCCATAACCTGTCAGGGCCTTTCCATTGCATGCAGAGAGGGCCAGTCTGTAGATGTAGCCAGAAGCCGCCTATTGAATAAAAATTCACAGTGCAGGAAGAAAAAGTGAGCACAACGTAACTAACAAAAGACTGAGGGTTGTATGTTTAACCCTTTGGAATTCAATGGATTTCTCAAGAATTATTAATGTGGCAGATTGTGTCTAAGTCACAATAATAGACAAAGACAATGTAACTAATAACAGAGAAGGTTGGAGAAGTCATTAACACTGGGATTGAGTTACTTTTTCCCCCTGCCCTGTGGAAGTTACCCAGTAGAAGCCGAAGGCATTGTAATGTCTGTGTTATTAGTTACATTGTGTTTCTCTTCATTTGTGAGTTAGATACAATCAGACCTCATTCTATTACTAATCAATGTAGAAATCCCAACAATTTCAATGGACTCACTGTCTTTGTCTCTCTGCATTGTTGATGCTTCCTCAACGTGCTGAGTAAAAGATATTGTGGCAGAGTGACCGTGTGCAGTTGCAAGTCTCTGCCACTAGGTGGAATTCAGCAGGATACCTGCTAAAAACATGCCACCGAAACCTGGATTCGGTGGGGGAAGGAGACTTGTTGGTGTCAGTAACAATAGGTTACTGACACAGGTAGTTAGAATGGCTGCCTTGCAGCCAGGTATGGGTCTCCTTTCCCGGGACGGTCATAGCGTTGGGTGGAAGGCTGTCCCCACGTTCCAGGCCAGGTTTTGGGCCAGTCCCTGGAGGGCTATAAAAGGCCTCCTACTACAGGTGATCAGGGGGTGTGGTTTCTGCCAGAACCTGGAGCAGCAGTGGAGCTGAAGAGAGGCTCTGCCCCCAAGAGGCTGAGGGAGGCCTGTACTGCATATTGCACTGTGGTTGTGGTGCTTGGCGAAAAGGCCTTGACCACTAGTAGAGAGGGTCTCTATTCTATGTTTAGTTAGTGGCCTGACAGCTGAGGAATTTGTTTGTGTGTTGTTGCCTGAAGACTGTGCCAGATTCAAACTGAAGCCTGTGTCGAAGTGCCATTCATTTTTACCAAAGACGGCGATTCCGTGAGCGAAAATACAGCCCAGGAGGGCATCCAGACGAGAGTGGAACGTCACAATATAAACAATATAACTTTCTGTATGTTTTTAGTTACATCGTTTTTCTCTAATTGCATCTTAGATACAATCAGATCACATTACACCAGTAACCAATGCAGAAATCAAGGTGATTTCAAAGGATTCACTGACTTTTTATCACTGCCCTGTGGGTGTTTACTTAAGGTGCTGAATAAAAGCCATAAACAATACAACAATCTGTGTGTTATTAGTTACATTGTGTTCGTATGTAATTGAACGGATTCAGTCAGACATTATTTTACACGTATTAGTAATGAATGCAGAAAACTAAATGATTTTAAAGGGTTCACTTACTTTTTCTCCTTGCACTGTGGATATTTCCTCATGAACAGACATGAACAGTACAACTCTATGTGTTATTAGTTACATTGCATTTGTCTATAATTGTGAATTAGATACAATTAGAACACATTTAACTGTAATCAATGCAGGAATTTAGGTAATTTCAAAGGGTTCACTGACTTTTTGTCCCTGCACTGCAGATGTTTACACAGTATTGCCATCTAAAAGTCATGGCAGTACAACTGTCCGTGTGTTATAAGTTGTATTCTGTTTGCCTGTAATTGTGACTTAGATACAATCAGATCACAATATGTTAGTAATCAATGCAAACAACACCTGGAAATTGCAGAGGGTTCACTTACTTTTTCTTGCCACTGTTAGCTAGTGGCATGGGCATAACTATAGCCATGGCAGCCATTGTGGTTGCTCTTGTGTCTGGAGGTTGAGGGGGCCCCATTCAGGTGCAAGAACATTGTTAATTTTTTTTTAGGAAGTGAGGAGTAATAATAATAATAATAATCTTTATTTATATAGCGCCAACATATTCCGCAGCACTTTACAATATAGAGGGAATAAGCACAGACAAACCAGACATTACATTATAAAAAAGCTACTGACAAATCAGACACGCGGTGTGAGGGCCCTGCTCGCAAGAGCTTACAATCTATTAGGGTGTATGGGTAAAACAAAGGGTGACAAGTGCTTGGTTTACAATGGACCAGCCATGTTTTCATAAATATGGGGTAGTATACATAAAAAGTGCATGAACCTGCCATCCCAACCATACATCTATATACAGGTAAGTGCCTGTGGGTGCCAAGGTGCAGGAAGTGACGAATCTGTGACAGAATTTGGAGGGATAACAATTAGGGATCTTGGTCGCTTGTCTAAGAAGATGAGTTTTCAGAGCGCACTTAAAACTTGAGGTTGTGAGTGCTGATCACATGGGTAATTTCCAGAGAACGGTGCAAAGTGCAAGTC
>JAODAL010083685.1:0-11161 GCA_025379985.1 Phyllomedusa bahiana
GGGCAAAAGTGAAAAAAACACGTATCTGTTATGTTTTCGTATAATAAACGGTATTTTTTTGCACCTTTTCAATTCACCTGGGGACTTTTAAAATTCCCTGTTTTAAGATTTACGGGGAAAGCTGCTTTAAAAGGGAAACAATGCTTAAGTTCCCAAAGGTCAAAAAACACGTGTCGTTATTTTTTCCCGTATAATACCCCGGTATTTTTTGAAACCTTTCAATTCCCTGTGGTGACTAAAAATTGCTTTTTTTTCAGATTTATGTGCAAGCTGCATCAAAAAAACAAAGCTGTAGTGCGCCAAAGTCAAAAAACACTCCCCGAAATTTTTTCGGAAAATAAAATTTTTTTTTGCACCTTTAAATTTTCCACCTGTGGTGACTAAAAAATTGCTGTTTTCAGATTTACGTGCAAGCTCCCCGCAATGAAAAAAAGCGGGAGTGCCCCAAAAGGGAAAAAAACCAGTATCTAAAAATGAAATTTCGGATAATAAAAGTATTTTTTGCCCCTTTTTAAATTTCCCCACCTGGGGTAAATATAAAATTCCCTGATTTCAATTTACGTGCAAGCTGCGTCAATGAAAAAGGGCCCGGGTTAGTGGCGCCAAAGTCAAAAAACACGTATCTGTTATGTTTTCGTATAATACACGGTATTTTTTGCACCTTTAAATTTTCACCTGGGGGGACTATAAAAAATTTTTGCTTTTTCCCAGTTTTAAAGTGCAAGGGGGAAAAAATAAACAAAGGGGGAATGGGAAAAAATTTGAAAATGAACATTTATCTGAAATGAAATAATATAATAAAAGGGGATTTGGGGGCACCTAACACAAAAGAACCTGCAGTTACTAGAAATGATGTGAAATCCAAAATATAATTCAGGCTGCCCAATATCCGGGGAAAAAAATTTCAATAGCAAACTTTTAATAAAAAAGATTTTGGGAATGCAATGTCTACACTAAGTTTTGGGTTGAACTTTATCCAGTGTTCTTTTATAGAGCTTGTCTGTGTTCCCCCCGGGCGGGCCCCCCCCCCCCCCTCCCCCCCCGCAACCCCCCCGTGACTTTACAGCGGAGATGCTCCTTTTAAAAATTTTCTTCCCAACTACATAAAATCTTCCAATCTCTAAAACTAACTAAATTGTAAGGGTCACGCTAATTTTAAAGGTTTCTCTTTAAAAAATAGAAATTTTTGCTGACTGTTTGGCCACAGGCAGAGCGCACGTCCTACTCCTATGAAGGACGCGGAGACAAATGAGGCTGAACATAAACGCTGTTCTAAGTAAAACGAGGTTAAAGTGAATTTTTTTCCCGCCAATCGCAAAACCATACCATCCCCCTTAGACGTCGACACACATCTCACCCTGCTCTATTTTATAAAACTGATTTTTCTGGGTGCCAAAATTTTCAGAACGCCGAAAAAAGGCGCGATCTTAATAGATGGGTGCACAGATTTTAGCCTTAATTTTTCGAAAGATCTAAAAATTTTTGATCACCATAAAAACCCCTTTCCGATTTCAACTTTGTCGAAATAAAAACGCTCAACACAAATAAGGGGCCGTCCTTCTTTTTTCCCTGAAAAAAAATCCCGCACCCGCGGGAGAGGGGGAATTTTTCGTATAAACCCCTTCTGGAGATTTCACGTACGTATTCCGACATGGCTTGGGTCTCGGGAATGGACAAGGGATAGACTCTGCCCCGGGGAGGACTGGTACCCGGCAGTAGGTCAATCGGGCAGTCGTATGGCTGATGAGGAGGAAGGGTCTTCGCCTTTTTCTCAGAGAAGACATCGTCGAACTCCTGATATTCAGCCGGTAGGATGGACAGCGGCTCGTGGGGCGCCGAACGAGAACTGGGAAGCACCGGGCGAGGTGCCACCAAACAATGACTCAAGCAGCTAGGCCCCCAGTGGATTACCTCTCCAGACGTCCAATCCAGAGTGGAGGAGTGGAGCCGCAGCCACGGAAGCCCCAGTAGAACCGCTGAAGAGGAGCGGGGCAACACGAAGAAAGTGATCTTCTCCTTAAGCAGGGCTCCTACACAGAGAGTCATCAGCTTGGTGATGAACTGTATAGTGTCACTTAAAAGTTCTCTGCTGACCGAGGAGATCACCAACGGCTTTTCCAGACGGACCACTGGGAGGTAACTTCTTTTTCCTCCAAACTTCCTGCTACTGCAGTATCCGGCACATCACAATTCCAAAGACTCCATTCGCCAGCTGTCTTCTTAAAAAATATACTCCTTTTATTGATACATGTTAAAATATTGAATGACAGGGAGTAGCAATCCGATGTACAATAGTGATCAGATCTATATACAGACGCGTTTCGATTTGTATCAAATCTTAATCATTGTGCTCAATAAAAGGAGTATATTTTTTAAGAAGACAGCTGGCAAATGGAGTCTTGGAATTGTATGTGCCCGGGTACTGCAGTAGCAGGAAGTTTGGAGGAAAAAGAAGTTGTATCACAAGCCTGGTTAGGAGTTACCGGGCGTCCGAGCACCGCACTGAAACCACAGAGCAACTAAAAGTAAGTGAGCTGTTTTTACTAAATAAGTAAACTGGGACCACTGGGAGGTGGTATTGCAACACCAAGGAATGGTGAATAAAGTTCCTGGCTGAGGCGGAGTCCAGAAAGGCTGGGACCTGGAACGTCAGTCCAGAGTCAGTCATGACTTGAACCGGCATCGTGAGACGTGGAGAGGAGAAACTTGCACCTAGGGAAGCCTCTCCCACGGGACCTAGGTGCGGCCGTTTCCCAGACGCTTGGAACGTTGAGGACAATTCCTCCGGAAATGCCCTGGGCTGCCACAGTAGAGGCACAGGTTCTTCGATCGTCGTCGGGCCAATTCGTCGGGCACCTGGTCAACCTGCATAGGTTTCTCACTTGGTATCGGTGATGATTGCATAGGAGGACTCTGGAACACTGGGGCCAGGCGAGGGAACCGATGTGGTTGGGCTGTCTTACGTTCTTGCCGAAGCTCCTCTTGCCTTTCAGCAAAACACACGTAAATGTGGGTGGCCAGCCGGATTAACTCACTGAGGGAAGACGGGATGTCTCTTGCAGCCAACGCATCCTTAACCCTTCCGGAGAGACCCTTCTTAAAGGTGGCGCACAGGGCGGTCTCATTCCAGGACAGTTCAGAGGCTAAGCTGCGGAACTGCACCGCATGGTCTCCTACCGAGGAATCCCCTGGTGCAAGTTTAGGAGGGCCGTTCAGCGGAGGATGCTCGCGCAGGTTCCTCAAACACACTACGGAATTCCTTGAGGAAAGCCTGTAGATCTGCCGTCACCGGATCGCTCCTGTCCCATGCCAGGGTCTTACAGGAGAGTAGGCTAATCACGAACGCCACCCTCGAACATTCGGATAGGAATTGGTCCATCATCAACTCGATGTGCATGGTGCACTGGGTGAGAAACCGCCTGCAGAACTTAGGATCTCCATCGAACTTGGCTGACAGCGACAAACGGAGCTTGGGGCCCAACGGGGCCAGTGGAACTGCCGGAGTGGAAGGAACTGCGGAATGAGGAAGAGGTTGCCGTTGGGCGTCGACGAGTTTCTGCATCATTGTGGATAATTGACCTAGCTGTTGCGCCTGTTGTGCCAGTTGCTGAGCCTGCTGGGCAACAATGCTGGTTAGATCCGCCACACTGGGCAACGGCACCTTGGCGGGATCCATGGCCGGATTTTACTATGTCACACAGAGGTAGTGGATCCGCTGGACCACCGCAAGCGATGGTGAAAGCCCACGCCAGCGAGCGGAGTCTAAGTAGAACCCGGCTTTCACCAGAGCCTGCCGCAAAGCGGGATGGACTTTCTGCGGCGGGAAACTATCAGTTCGCTTCCACTGGCGGGACTTGTTTGCGGTGGCGGCCAAGGGTAAGCGTGGTACAAAATCGTTAGGCAGTGTCGTAGTTGAGGTCAGGCGGTAGGTCAGGGCAGGCGGCAGAGGTTTGTGGACTAATGACAGAAGCAAGGCGGTACGGTACACAGAAATCACGGATGAGGCAGAGAACGCTTTCACAGTAGGCTACAAGGGCACTAAAGATCCGGCGGAGAACTGCCGGAGGAGGAGCCCCTAAATAGGGTCAGTGGCTGGCAACAGCAAATTATAGGCGCGCTGGCCCTTTAAATCTGCAGAAGCCGGCGCGCGCGCGCGCCCTAGGGAGCGAAGACGCGCGCACCAACTGGCACTAGGGGGACGCGAGGGAGTCAGGAGTGCGGATGGGTTAGTGACTGGACTCCGGGGGACGAGTGCGCCCACGGCCCGGCACACAGACCGCGGAGCCACTCGCCCTCGGCACCGCTATGAGATTACTATAATTACAGGCATTTTGCAGCAAAATTACGCCCCGATATACAGTCTGTCATTCCTGAGGTAGGCCGTTCTGTCTGTCGGTTTGTGGTATACTGATGTGAGTAGCCGGTGGTCTTTGATGTGTATTGTAGTATCCAGAAAGTGGATTTTGCTCTCTGAATAGGTAAGTTTAAGGTTAATGGTGGGGTGAAAGTTATTGAAGTCATTAATGGAATTGAATTAGGGGCCTCCTCGCCCGCAGTCCAGATGACAATGATATCATCAATATAACGGAGGTACATCATGGGTTTGGTGATGCATGTTGAAAAATATGCACCTACCAGTGCCGACAAAAAGAGATTTGCATATTGGGGCGCACAAATGGACACCATGGAAGTTCCCATTTGCTGTAGATACAGGTCTTCTCCAAAAGTAAAATAGTTGTGGCTGAGTATGAACTGGATGAGCTGTGTGACTGGTTTCGTTGGGAGGTCTGGTTTCTCTAGGTGCACCTGACATGCTGCAACACCATCCTTGTGGGGAATGTTTGTATACAAGGATTCTACATCCATGGTGGCCAAAATGGTGCCCTCAGGAAGTGGACCGAGGGCATTGAGTTTGTTAAGAAGGTCTGTTGTGTCCTGGATGTAGCTTGGAGTATCTTTGACCCCCTCTATTACTGGAGGGGTATGTATTTATCTATTACTGGAGGGGGCATGTATTTATCTATCATTACTGGAGGGGCATGTATTTATCTTATTACTGGAGGGGGCATGTATTTATCTATCATTAGTGGAGGGGGGCATGTATTTATCTATCATTACTGGAGGAGACATGTATTTATCTATTACTGGAGGGGGCATGTATATATCTATTACTGGAGGGGGCATACATATATATATATATCTTATTACTGGAGGGGACATGTATTTATCTTATTACTGGAGGGGGCATGTATTTATCTTATTACTGGAGGGGGCATGTATTTAGTACTGGAGGGGGCATGTATTTATCCATCATTACTGGAGGGGACATGTATTTATCTATCATTACTGGAGGGGGCATGTATTTATCTTATTACTGGAGGGGGCATGCATTTATATATCATTACTACAGGGGCATATATCTCTATAATGACTGAGCTGATTACATTTGTATATATAATATATATATATATATATATATATTATATATATATTATATGTATAATGCTGATCACTATTACTGCAGACTGACTGTCAGCTCTGTGGATCATCATTAATATAATACTGAGTCACAGATCTGACAATCAGTCTGCGGTCATAATATACTGGTTATCCCATACTATACCTACAAATGACACAGTATACACTTTATTGGGGGGGTTTTCTTTGTGTGTGATTCTAAACATCCAACCCCCGTCAATAACCCCGCCCCTAATAACTCCGCCCCTAATAACCCCGCCCCCACCGGGCCGTGGAAAAATTGTCCCTGGTGGAAAAAAGGTTGGGGACCGCTGCATTAGTCAGCTTGAGAAACAGTGCAAAAACAGTCCAAAAGCTGCTGGGAAAACCGGGACAAAAACAGTGCCAAAAACAGTGCAAAAACCGAAAACAGACGAAAAACAGACCGGTTTTGTGACAAAAAGGGTGCGTTCCCACGGCACAGGACAAATACCGGCCGGTTTGCCGACCGGTATTTGTCCTGTTTTGCGCCCGTCCCCACGGCCGCAGGGGGACGGCTTTTCTCCGCGATGAGCGGAGAACAGCCCTCCCCCCTCCCATTGAGATGCACATGTTCCGTCCGGTTTCCGGACGGAAGATTGTGCTTCTACAATGTTTTTGCCGCCGGACCGCCGCGGCAAAACCGTCCGACGGCAAAACCCGTGCAGTGGGGACTGCTGCCGGGTTTTCCATAGAGCACAATTGTGCTCATTTTCGGCCGGTTTTTTCACGCTTACCGGCCGAATACCCGTGCCGTGGGGACATGCCCAAACAGTCCAAAAACAGTCCAGAAACAGTCCAAAAACAGCTTGAAATGAGCAGCAAAAACAGAGCTGTTTTTGTCCATTGCCGTGTGAACGCACCCTAAGGATATGTCCCCACGGCACGGGTTTTCGGCCGGTTGGTCAGCTGATTTGCGGTTTTGCAGACCGCCTGAAAAACCGGTCGAAAATGAGCACAATTGTGCTCTATGGAAAACCCGTGCAGCAGTCCCCACTGCACGGCGGTCCGGCGGCAAAACAATGAACATGTTCATTGTTCCGTCCGGTTTCCGGACGGAATATGAACAATTCAATGGGAGGGGGGAGGGCTGTTCTCCGCTCATCGCGGAGAAAAAGCCGTCCCCCCCGCGGCCGTGGGGTCGGCTGCAAACCGGACAAATACTGGCCGGCAAACCGGCCGGTATTTGTCCACTGCCGTGGGGATGCGCCCTAATTGTTGTGCTACTATTGTGTGAAAAAAAGAAAGCAAATTCTCCAGTTTGAACAAACACTGTATGATGACTTAATTCCTTCATAATTTTGTGGTTATTAATTTTTCTTGGATATTGTGAAACTTGGTAACTGGTCATGTTTTTAAACACAGTTATCCCTAAGAAATAAAATATATGTAGTAAAATGTTGATATGACAAAATCTTATTTCTTTTTTACCCATGTTGAGCAAGTTTAGATTTTGGAGCAAAGAAATTTGAGCCACCAAGTCATCCTAAAAGAGAGAGGATAGGGTGAGGCTTATACCATTTTGACTTTCTTTAATCAGAGCTTTTTCTTTTCAGGAATTATCTGATACTTATAGTGGGTAGTATAATAACAGAATGTTTCTGCAGAGCAGGTCATATACATTAGAAAGCTGTCAGCTGAGCGCTTATTCGGCGGACAGCTCTTTTGATACTTTTGATACTGAAGGCTATGTTCACACGGCTTATCTAGGGCGCGCCCCAATCATTACGGTAATCCGCAATTCTCATAGAGAACTATGAATACGCCTCCTCTCCCCAGGCATGCAATACGATCGTATTGTAAGCGCGGGGAGATAATTATCATGTCATATATTCGTGTCGCGAGTAATGCTTGTCTATGGAGCCGGCGCGATGCCGGCCTTCCCGCGTACGTCCTTGGCGTAATTGCGTGCCGTACAGTAATAAGTATTCAGTATTAAGCCGTGTGAACATACCTAATATCACCTGAGCTGACTGAGCCATGCATCTGTTTGGAGTGTAAGAAAAGATTTTTTCCCACACTTTTTTTTAGCTCCATGGGAATGAGATAAAACAATTGAAACGGGAACTGTCTATGATTTATCTTCCCCAACATCATTTTGTTGGAGAACAGTTTGGCCAGTCTAACCAAAATCAGCAGGCTTTCCCAACATCCATCTAACAGCTTCAAACTGTTTAGATTAGGTTTGGGTTTCCATTAGCTGTGTAGATTGGTATAATATTAAGACATTGCACCTACAACAAAAATCTGTGATTATATAGTAGATAAAAATAATTAAATAAAAATAGTTATGCCATTTGATATATAACTTATTGTGAGGTATGTTTCTTTAAATAATACATTAACACCCTTAGGCTATGTTTACATGGCTTATTTTGGGATGGATTTCAGTCCGTAATTCACGCCGTACTGCGCGAATTACAACTGAAATCCGTCCCATTCATTACGGTAATCCACAGTTCTCCTAGAGAACTATGGATTACGGCTCCTCTCCCCGCTTGCACAATACGGCGAGCGGGGAGAGAAGTGACATGCTACTTATTCACCGCATATCCGCGCCGAGGATTATGCATGTCTATGGGGCCGGGGAGCTAACACCCCCCCACCCCCGCGCCCTGCCGCTCCCGCTCATGTCCACACGCGTAATTGCAGGGCGAAATACGTCCCCGCATTAAGCCGTGTGAACATAGCCTTATGGCACCTGTTGAGTGAGTGGAGCATTACGGATACTTTTTACGTGTAAAAAAATGACTGAAATGTAGTGTAAACAGAACCCATAAAGACTCTATATAACAGGAAACTAAGATATTTTTTAAATTACATCATACTACTTATAAGCATGATAAGTATTGTCCTTCTGTAAGGGTATAATAATATTTTCTTTTATTTGTGGTTTAGAAGTAATCTTCCTAATTAAGAAAAATAATAAAGACTTTGTTAGCATCATCTTGCCTTTGAGAAATCCAGCCAGGCACAAAAGATCATGGCGGTGTTCTGAGGGATGGCAGTACTTCATGAGGCTTCTGTGTTGGGTGCTCTATGAGATCTTTTTGAAACACTTTGGGGAGACATACTAAGGAAACCTCAGTGGCTACTCTCTCACACTGCATCCAATAAAGACGACAACACAAAAGATGCATAGTTTTGCCTTTCTTTCTTTCATACACATTACAGGAAATTTAGCTGGATCCAGTATATTGGCTGACTATTGTGTATGTATGAGGCTGTTCAGACTATTCCTAACCAGTGTCAAACTGTGGCCCTCCACTGTTGTGAAACCACAACTCCCATCATGCCCACTGTTTTAAATTATACAAATGCGTGATGGAGCTGTAGTTTCCCAACAGCTGGAGGACCGCAGTTGACACCCCTCCCTAACGCAGATGTTGAAGTAAGATCCTTCTCATTAGCCTCCCCATCCAGCACTCTCGCTCCCCTTCAACCATCCTCAACTCTGCCCAGTCCTTAATCCACCTCTCCTCCCCGTCACTCCTCTGCCATCACCTCTGTCAATCCCTACACGGCTTCCCATTGCTCACGAATTCATTTCAAGTTACTAACCCTGACCTACAAGGCTCTCCATAACCTCTCTCTCCTCCATACATCTCTGCTCTAATCTCCAGATACCTCCCCCACGCAATCTCCGTTCCCCCTGGACCTTCTCCTCTCCCCCTCCAAGCCCTCACAGACCGTCTCCAGACTTACCGGCTTCACCCATTCTCGGAACTCCTTAACCCAAACACAACTCCCCCTAATTTCAAAATTTATAAAAGCAACCAAAACCCATCTTTTCAAAAAGCCTATAACCTACACAACCCCCACCACCATACCCCGGCCCACAAAAAGTCCCCCCCAAACCCCTTTCTGTCTCTCCCCCTCTCCCTCTAGATTGTAACCCTCACGGGCAGGGCCCTCTTTCCTCTCTGAATCAGTTACCATCATTTTTCTCACCATTTATTGTTAAACATTTTTATTGTAATTTCCCTTTGAATTACGCCCCTGGAATCAATCGCTCAAAAATAAATAATAAATAAAAAAAAGATATACTGACGGGCATGTTGGATTTTAGGGGGTGCCTGTTGGACTAAGGTCCTCGGGCCCCCACCAATGGTTTTTTCGTTTCTGGGGCCCACAAGTAAATATCATTCTGAAAGCCCCCCCCTACGCTTTGTACAACCCTTAAAACTCCCTCTTCTTTTTCCTCTGCCTTTCCCAAGGAGTTGGGGGGTTTTTTTAACCCCAAACCCCCAGCCTGAAAGTTTTTTAATGACCAACTTTTATTTTTTTTTTTTTTTTTTAAAAGACGCAGTTGTATGGCCTCGTTTTATTTCGACAAAAGTTGTATTTTTAGGGGGGTAAATTTTTAAGTTCATTTATAAATAAGGGAGAATTTTTTTTAATTTTTAAAAAAATTTTTTTGTTTTTTAAACATTTTTTCTACACTTTTTAAATTTCACATTTAAAACTTTTTTAAAGTTAATTCTACAGTTATTACAGTCGTGTGGATACCTCAATGTGAGGGTTATTTTGTGTGTGTAATTATGCACATTTTTTTTTATTAAATATTTATTTTTATTTTATTTTTTTTTTTTTTAATTTTTTTTTTCACTTTTTATGTTTTTTACTTTTTTTTTTAAAAACCTATAAGGGAGAACTGTTTTACATTTTTTTTAATTTTTCACTTATAAAGATTAGAATATTATATATGCAAAAAATTAAATCTGTGTCATCTGACACAGGCATGATCGGACAGCACAAAGCTGTCCTGTCCTTTCTTGTTAACAGACGCCCGGGGGCCCCCTAGGTCCCCAGGGGTGACGTGCACCGTTTCCCCCGGGGTCTGTGGGGCACCCCGGGGTTCCGATCACCGCAGAGCAAAACCCTTTGATTGCGCTGCGGTGACGATCCCCGCAATGAAAGGGTTTAAAACACCGCGGGTGCGGGGGTTCCCCCCTTCCCATTTTCGCAGAAGAGCCCCTGGGGTCAAGGCTGTGTAGACAGCCACCAAACCCGCGCTGCTGCGCCCCCGGGGCCGCAACACTGATGTCGCAGCGACGTCAAGACTCGCTGTAGACGAACACCCCACCGCCATTCAAAATCGGGGCGGGCTTAAGGGGGGTTTAAAAAAATTCCAAAAGCCTGCCATGCAGAGCCCACTGGGGTTTCCATTTCCCTTTTTTGGGCAGTCTGAGCCTGGGGGTGTCTAAAGACGTCTCTTCCCTCTCTCACCCCTGAAAACACTTAGGCATTCACAGTGGATAAAACAATCTTCACTAAAAGTTGGATTTTTAAAAAAAATGAGGGAAAAAATCACTCACACTGCATTTTACCATCAACACAAACTTTGATAACTAATGATACATTTTTACTTAAAAGACCAAAATAAAACACCATTTCATTCCAGAAACACGTCACCAAAGATATTTTAAGCCCACAAAAAAACCCCGCGACCCCTATGTACAAATTGTCTGGGGCATTGCTTCATTTTAAAATTTGAGTTTATGTTAGCAAATAAAAAACTTGGGGGGGTTTTTCAAAATCCCAAGGCCATTGTAACATGTTACCTTTTCCTAACACTGACATCCCGCTTTAAAAAACTTTAAAGGTCACATAATATTAGATCCACAGAACTTCTGGACAATAAATTCTAATAAGGGGGGCCATG
>JAODAL010083686.1:0-11161 GCA_025379985.1 Phyllomedusa bahiana
GACACGGGAGCATGATGGGGTGAGAGGACACAGGGGGCGAGGAGGTGATGAGGACACGGGGAGACATGATGGGGAAAATAAAGCACGGGGACTTGACGAAAAACCCCAACCCCGGGCCCACTTGGGGACACGAGGGGCATGGGGAGGTAAATGAGGACACGGGGACGTGGGTGATGGGGACACGGGGCATGATGGGGGTGTGGGACACAGGGAGCTGGGGAGGTGATGGGGACCGGGGGGACGTGGGGGTGATGAGGACACGGGAGACATGATGGAGACAGGGGGATTTGGACAAAAAAAGCCCAACCCCCGGGCCCCATTGGGGGACGAGGCCTGATTGGGGGTTATCTTCAATTTAAACCTGCCTCTCGGTAACCAGTACTGTTCACTTTAACCCCTGCCCCAAAAGGGCAGGGGGAGCAAACAATGCTGCCCCCGTTCTCTGTTTATTAAAAGCCGGCCCGGACCGATTTACAAAGGGTCGGAACCAAAACCCTGGGTAGCTAAAAAATTAGAGGTACTGGGGCGTGAGGCCGAGATCAAGACAGATAACTCAGATTAAAAGTTTATGATTTAATTTAGCCTTGAGGGCACACTGACAAATTATAAAAAAAGGATAAAGTATAGGAAAGGAAGGTGCAATACAAGCATGGGTTACGAAAAAAGGCATTTTAAAAAGGGGTCTTTCCCTTTTGGGGCCTCCAAGGGGGCGTATGGGGCCCTGGCGCTGCTTTGTGGATGTTCCGGGAACTGCCTTGGTACCCCCCTCCATGGCAAACGCAGAGCCCATGGGCTCCTGCTTATTCTGTAAAGGGGACAGCCACAGGCACCCCCTTTTCACCCCCCACACACCCTGGGCGGTCTAAGAACTCCCCCCATCGGGTTGCTGTTTCTGATACAAACACAAAAAGGGCTTAATCGGGGGCCTTGGCACAGAACCGGCCGGGGGGCCCTCAGTCCCAGCTAGGCTACACGACGCCGGGTACTGACTCCCTATCTTACAGATCCAGGGCCCGGTTCTGATATCTCAGCCCCCAGGCACCCCAAAAACCGGAGAGGGGGGGGCTGTGTGTGGGGGGTTCCATATTTGAGATATGAACTCCCCATGACCATTATAAAAATGGTCGCCTATAAATCGTATGAAATATCGGGGACGACCGCTGGGTTGGATTGATTAAAGCCTTTGAAGTTTGGGGGTTGGGAGGCGATTTTTTCGTGCAAATTTAAAGGGGAAAAGGGAGAGTTTTTTTGAGGTATCCGATGTCCTGCTGTGGAACACCCTTTTAAAGGCATTTACAATGGGCTTGTTACGGGTTAAAGGCTTGTCGGGCTGGGGGCAGCTTGATATCTGTAGGGAATTTGGGGGGATGAATTCTATTTTGGAGTGGATTCCCCTCAACCTCCCCCTTTTGGGGCGAGGGGGCAGCACCCCCCTCGGTGCTCCCCCCACGCGCCCACCTGCCCCTTCCCCCTTTTGGGGGACGCCATCGGGTTGCCGGGTTGGCCCCTTTCCCGGGGGCAAGGGCGAATTTGTACTGTTGGAATCCCAGGTCTACCCCTAGCAACCTCCCATTGGTTCCCGGAGACCGGTGTGCCAGCTCAGATTTTGGGGCCTTTCCCCCACGTGAAATGCCGCCCGTATGATAGGACTGCAGCCCTGCGGGGCCCACACTATCGCCAGCATTTTTTTTCCCATGTGGAATAGGCCACTTCCCTCGCAGAAGTTTCCGGTAGGTACATAACGGGATTTTCCTGTGTTTGGTCCACCTGGGGCACTGCACCGGGCCAAATCACGGGCGTGGGTTTGTACTAAAAGCCGGGTGAAGTCGGCGGCTTGTGTACTGGGGAGCGGAAAGGCAGCCTTAAGGGCGGGGAAGCCGCTCGCTCGTTTGCCCCAATCGACTGGGAGGGCAACCTCTTCCTGGTGAGGTTGTCGGGGGTTTTGCCAGGAAACTAAGTGTGGAACAAACCTCCTATGTACCCAGCGGTCCCCAAGAAGGACATCACCTGCTTTTTGGGTCCTGGGGGTTGCCAGGATGCGTGCACCCACTTTTCCGGGCTCTGGCTTCAAGGCCCCCCACCTCCCCTTTTGCCCGGTGGGGGCCCTCCTCATGCCAGGGGCACTTTTCCGGGTTTGATGGAAGCCGCCTGGCAGTACGCCCCAAGCACCGTGGAGGTGATCCTCCCGGTGGGACTGAAAACGCTATGTCACCCAGGTACCAGCCCGTACCCCTTCAAGTCCCTTAAGCAGGTGTTGACCATCCGGGGGAAATGGCAGGGGGATTTTTCATGCCGAACGGCATGACAGTGGACTCGTACACCGAAATGGGGTGATAAAGCAGGCTTTCCCCTTGCCTCAGGGTAGGGGAATCTCCCAAATACCCCCGGCTCAGATCCATGATGCTTAGGTATTTCCCCCGGCCAATGATCGGCAGGTCACAATTGGGTGCATGGTGCCCGTGACGCGTTGAGCCCCCCTGTAGCCCACGCAGAACCGGGTGGGGGAACCCTTCTTGGGGACGGGACACAGGCGGGGCCGGCACTTTGGACCCCTGGATCCCCCAGCTTCGCATCTTGTCAATCTCCTCACGCATTGCGCTCATTTCGGGGGAGATCCGATTGCTAAACCCGGATTGGGGGGTGATCCCCGGTGTCCGTGATGGAGGGGCGACTCCGCCCTTCCAGGCACGTTTAGTAAAACAACCCCCAAAGGGGGTTGGGGAGTTGCCAAACTGGGACCGTTGGTCCCCCGGGGCTGTCACATATCCCCAATCCTCAAAAGACCACCTGCCCTGACCTGGGCAAGCATGTCCAAGGGTTCTCCGTCTCACCTATTTTGGGGCAGGTTGCACAGGGAAGGGCACATGCCCCCCCCTCATGATGCCCTTCACAGTTCACGGGGAAAGGGCCTTTTCCCCTTCCCCGGTCTGGTCCGGGGGGTGACCGGGTACGGACTGCGTTGAGTTCTTGTGCAGCAATGGGCCTTCCCGGGCTGCTGAAGCTTGTCCTGTGGACGGGGCCCCAGAACTCCCCACTTTCTGACTCACCTGGTACGTCCTTCAAAAAGCTTCTGGTCGTACCACTGCTTCGGGTGGGCCGGGGCCCTTTGAATTTGGGCTAGCTGCGTCAAGGCCGCATTTTGTCAGGGAAAGCGCACGACATATAATGACCGACACCCCCGGGGGTTGCTAATCTCCTTCCCAGGCCTCCTTCACCAGAGCCAGGGCCCCTGTCTGTCGCCCATACAGGACTCAAGGGAGCGAAACCCTTAGGCCTGGGGACTTCCCGGTATGCGATAGTAGGTGGGAGGTCCGCCCCAGTCGCGCCCGTGAGTTTTCCCCCAACATTTAAGCATTGCTTCAGGGTGCCATTGAACGTTCACACGGGCCATTAGTCTTTGGGGGGTACGGGGGCCACCAGATTTCCCCGTATCATTTACAAAGGACTCCATTAACTGCGACATGAACTGGGTCCCCCTGTCAGTGGCTTTTCCCGGGGAAAGCCCACTCGAGGAAAATTCCAGTAACGGTGGCCACCTTGTCGCCCCCGAATGAACGACAAGGCTACCGCTTCGGGTATCGAGTGGCATATTAACTACCGTCAGTACGAAGCTTTTTCCGGAGCTGCGGGGAAAAATGGACAGGGTCCAATTAAATCCACAGCCCCCCTCCTAAAAGGGCTGTCTTGATGGGCGAGGTACCAGGGGGCTTTGGGCTGGGCTCCGCCTTCCCCACCCTCTGACAGGAGTCGCGGAAGGGGCATAGGACCCACATCGTCCCCTTTTTTTGGGCCAGTAGAAAGCTGGGTCAGCCTTTCCTTGGTTTTGGTGATCCAGGTGCCCGGCCCCATCGGAATCTCATCGCAACCCGCAACAACCCCCCCTAAACGGTAGGGTACCCCCAAACCGTGGGTCCCTGGGCCACGCCTCGGTGAACCCTCGGACCGTCACGGGTACGCTGTTCTTGGTCCCCAGACCCCCCCGCGCGGGTGGGAGCCCAAGGGTGGTGTGGCGCCTCCCCCTTTGAGAGTTTTCGGGTGTCGTTAGCCGCTAACGCTGCCTAAAACTCTCGATAGATGGGGCCAAAAAGGGGATGAGATGCCCTATCTGTGGGTTTCCCCTGGGCCTATCTCCTGGCCCTCACCTACCCTGGCACTTACCTGGTCCGATGGGGGTTCCGTCGGGCCCCTGAGGGGGTTCCTGGCTCCTGGCCCTCCACTGCGCGTGACAGCGGGCCCGACCCCATGCCCCGTAGGGGGGGCTCCCCCCCCCTCGGCATCTATATAAGTCCCAGTCTGCTTGGCCTACCTGGGCCCTACATCCTGTTTGTGGGCACCCTGCTCTGTGGCCTTTTCCCCGGGGGGCCTGCCTCACCTGCTGTCCCCCGTAGGTCTGCCCCCCGTCTGCCCTGGCTGTGGGGGACCCCCGCCGGTGGCCTTTCCTGGGGCCCTGCCCAAACCCGCATGCTCCCCCACCACAGCTCTGCCCCCTGTTTTTCCCCTCTGATGCCACCCAAAAGGGACAACAGTCCCACAGGGGTGTGGAACATCCTGCTGCCCCATTTTCAACCCCTGCCCTTTTCTCCTCTCCCAAAAGGATGAGAGGGACACACATGTCACCCCCCCCATATCTCCTCAGTATGCTTTTCACAAAATTGTCCCCAATATTAACATGGGTTTGGGTGACACACCATTTAGGGGGAGCAGACCTTGGGGCTTCAGGGGGCCCCAAAACGGGCTACCGCGCCCAAGTCTGTCCCAAAAAATATAGCTGGAATTTTGGCGTACCCCCAAACCCCCGCTTCCCTGCCGGCACCCCAGTCCAAATACACCCCCTGGAATGGCAGCGCCCGGGACAAAGCCTCCCCAAATTCCCGGGCAGCGCAGGTCTTTCCGGTTTTTAACCTTTGGGGGGCACCTTCAGGCGCACCACGCATTTGCGCCGGTTAAGGAAGGGCCCCTGGCAACGACCGGCCTAGGTGACGGTGGTAGTTTCAAGGGGCCTTTCCCACCCCACCCCCCAACAAACTTGGGGGGCCTTGGAAAAGGGGACGGGACGGGCCCCTTTTGGGCTGGGGACATGCGGCCCGAAAAGTCCCGGCTGTTTGCAAAGGTGACAAGTGGGGTTCCCCCCCAAATTTGGGAAGCATGGGGGTGGGGGCCCCCTGGGTTAGGGGTAGGGCAATGCCCCTGCAGGCTCTTAACCCCCCTCCAGCTGGTGTGCTTCCGGCCTCCGTGCCCGATTGTTGACATTTTTCCGCGGGTTTGCTTGGCGGGGGGCCCCCCCGGTTTTCCCTCACGATGATGCGCGGAGGTCCTCGGGCGTTCAACAAAAATGCTCCCCTGGCGATGAGCTCCTTCACTGCTGGACGGTGGTGATTTTAGCCCCGAGGTCCACTGGTGACTGCTCTCTAGAGGGCCCCCAGTGGTCGGCCCCGCTGTCTTTAGGACCCCCCTCAAACCGGAGCTTCTTCCGTACATCTAGGAGTGAGATTGTACTGCCGGATCAGTGCTGCTTTATTCCCTCGTGGTCAGGGGGACTGCGGGCGATCCCCCCAAGATCTCAGGCTTTACCCTGAGACAGGAGTCCCAAACCCGGGCCCAGGGGCTCAGGCACATGGGCTGGGGGAAAATTTTTTTCAAATGCCCGCGGAAAGGTTCCAGGTCTCCCCTTTTCCGCTGGGGAAAGTCCTCCCCCTCAAAATTTGGGACCCCGGGGAAAGGGGGCCCCTTGCCCGGTGGGTGGGGCTTGGTCTTTTCCCGCTGTACACCCGAATTTTTTGGGCACGGTCCTGCTGACGTTCTTGGCCCGCTCCGACACGGAGCGCCGCCTCTAGCCCCTCGCGACGTTTGCAGCTTTCCCCCTCATCCGCTCGCGACGTTCTGCAGTGTAGGAGGGCCCTTTTAGGCGAGGTCTCCCGCCTCAAGCTTAGCCGGGCAGCTTGCAGGGAGAATGCTGAGGGGAGTGCCCCTGCGCCACTGCCACCCGTGACTGGTCCTTGAGGAGCCCAGCCGACTCCCCCTCCTTCTGCCCCCGCCTGGGCTGGGCGAGCTCCTCCCGGGTAACTTTCCCCCCGTTTCTTCCGGGCTACAGCTTTTCCCTTACATGACCAGCCATCCTTACAACCAACCTTGGTTTCTTGACACAAAAAAAATGCAACCTGAATGCACCCAAAAATTGTTTGCATCTGATGGCAGTGCTGAGTTAAATTTTAAAACCCCACAGCAAAAACCCTGCTGGGAGTCCTTGGTTGGGAGTAGGGAAACGCACTACAACCATTGCTTTATTTCCCCCACCTGCCCCCAATATGTGGAAAAAAACCCCCCCCCGGCCCATTGAGGGGCGACGGTGACTTTGGGGTGTTTCGACTTGCACGCCCCCTCGGGGGGCAAGGTCAGCCTTATGTTCCACTGTTAACCCCTTTTTTACCAGGCACAGGGGGACAAACAAAAGCTGCCCCCACTCTCGTTTAGTTTTAAAACCGATCCGTGCCGATTTTAAAAAGGTACAGGGGGCATGGCGCAGTGGGCAGCTACCCCGCTATTTCCTGCAAGTTCCCCCGGCTAAGCTTGAGGCGGAGACCCGACGCCTACAAGGCCCTCCAGGCTGCAGAACGTCCGGGGCGGATAGGGGCAGAAACCAGAAGTCGCGAGCGGCTAGAGGCGGAGTGGCGATCGTCGGGGAGGGGCCAAGGAACGTCAGGGGCCCCTGACCCCCCAATTACAGGTGTACGTGGGGAAAAAACCCAAATCCACCCCGGCCATCAAAAAGCCCCCTTTGGGCCCAGGGCCCCAAGTTGAGGGGGAGGCTTCCATGCTGGGATAAAAGGGGGAGACCTGGGAAACCCTTCCCTTTGGGATTTGAAAAATTTCCCCCGCACCATGGCCCGAGGGGCCAGTGGGGCCCGGTTTCGCTCCCGTCCGGGAAAGCAAAACTGTTACCCGTTAACCCCCTGTCCACACAGGCAGGGAGAAAACATTCTGCCACCAGTTCCCCTGTTTGTTTTAAGAAGGGCCGTGACTGACTTACAAAGGGGCGGAACCCCCTGGGTTGCAAAACTTAGGCCCCCGTATGGCGTGTGGGCCGTGTCAAGACAGATAAATAAAATTAAAATTTTGTTTTTAGCCTTTGAGGGCACCTAGACAAATATTACAAAAAAATAAAATTTACAGGTAGAGAGGGTGCAAATCAATCTGGGTTGACAAAGGGAGTTAAAAAGGGTCGTTACTTTGGGCTACACGGGGGGCGTAGTGGCCCGGCTGTCGTGGGATGTTCCCGGGAAATGCTCTTTGGAAAACCCCCCTCCATGGATCAACGCAGAGCCCACTGGGTCCTGCTTTATTGTGGGGGACAGCCCACTGGGAGCCCCCTTTCAGCCCCCCCAAAACCCCCGGGACAGTCCCAAAAACTCCTCCCCCCTCAGGTAGCGTTTCTGATACAAAAAAAAAAAAGGCTAAACTCGGCGGGCCTTTTCACAAACCGGCCAGTGGGGCCCTCAGAACCCCCTAGGCATACACACGACGGGGACTAAAAACATCCCTATCTTACGGACTCCCGGGTCCCGGGTTTTGGATATCTCAGTCCCCAGGCACCCAGAAAACCGGAGGTGGGGGTGTGTGTGCGGGGGTTCCCAAATTTTGAGATAGAACTGCCATGCACCCTTTGAAATGGGCGCCTTAAATCGATATGAAATATCGGGACGACCCGAGGGTTGGTTTATTTAAGCCTTTGAAGCTTGGGGGGTTGGAGGCGCCCCTTTTTTCCATGCTAAATTTTAAGGGGAAAAGGGGAGTTCTTTTGAGGTATTTTCCCGATTTTCCTGCTGGCAAACATCCTCCGAAAGGCATTTACAATGGGGTTGATTACGTGTAAAATTAAGTTGTCCGGGGGGGGGGCTGTGATACTAACTGATAAGAATTGGGGGGAAGTCATATTTTTTGGGGTGGGATTCTCCTCCAGGGACTATTTTTTTGTTTAGTTTAATGCTTAATTACATACTTGGGGGTATAATATTGTTTTTTAGTAAAGCCTTTCTAAGATCAACAATAGACCTTTGGGGGCATTTTAAACACCATTTTTTCTGATTTCCTTTGTATGTGTGTAAACTAGAGGAACCTAGGGTTCTTTTGCAGGGAGATTTGCAGTGTGGGACTGTGTAGTGCACCGCTGTTGAAATAACTTGCAGAACCCCCAAAATGGGGGATGAACAACCTTTACTTCGTTTTCCCACAACTTTTGCAAAAAGGGCCCGGGGACGGGGAATAAAAATCCCCCGGCACAAACCCCCACCGCCACATAAAATATCCGCTTAAAAAAATTTTCCCATTTTTCTCGCCCCTCCCCTTTCTAAAATAACTACACTAAAAAGGGCTTTCCCGGAGCATTTTTAGTGTTTTTTTTATGTGTTTTTGGGCTTTTTGTGCAGAAAGGCGAGAGTTAAACTGTAATTCTGCAAAAAAAACCCTCAAAAAAATGCACCAAACCGCTCGTATGAAAGCCCCCCACGCCTCTGCCCCTATTGACTTCTCAAACTCCCCCACCCCATACTGACACAACCCGCTTACGTTTCTCTCCATCCACCCCACCTGCTCCTCCTTTCATATCCAGTACGACCCGCAGGGGCTACAAAGCCTAACCCCTTCATCTCTCTGACTCTCTTGCACCTTTTTAATTTCTCCCCTTTAATGACCGGAGCGCCCCATTTTAAAACCACCAATCATCCCGCCCTTGACTCAGCGCTCCTCTCACACACAACAGAACCCCCAAATCCAGACAACCCTGGCACACAACCCCATAAACAATGAGGCGAGCTTCCGACGCCGAACCCCGCGAAAAAACCCAAACCCCACTGATATTTTCCCCCTTATAAAAACAATCACTGCATACATTTAAATCTGCACCACCCACCCCCAACAGGACTATTTCCCCCAGAGGGGGGGACAGGGAGGCAGAGGTAGGCAATCGCCTAGGCGCTTACCTCGCCCTATCCCTAAGGGGCGGGCGGGCCCCAAAACCCCCCGGCCCTTAGGACTGCAGGGGCCTAAGCCGGTCTCTTTGCCCCACTCTGCGGAGAAAGAGGGGCGCTCCCTGCCCGCAGAGAGTGTGGGGACCCCTCACCGGGGACGCGGATCCCCGGTAAGCCAAGGGCTGACACAGGGGGGCCCGCCGGGCCTCATAGCCCTGAGGCCCCCGCGGGGCCCCCTGGGGCTCAGCTGGCAGCGCGCGATAAGTGAGTCATCGCAACGCTCCCTCTCCTCGGCGCACAGCCCCTCACAGGCTGTGCCCCGGGGGAGCTCCGGAGGGGGTGCTCCCGGGAAAAGAAAGGACAAAAGAGAGCGCCGGGGCCCGGGGAAAAGGGGTAAGGTAGTATTAGTTGTTTTTTTGCCTGCCTGGGCCCCCTATACCCTCCTTGGGGCCCCATACCCCCCCTGTCCCCGCTATACGCCCCCTGGGCCCTATACGCCTCCCGGGCCCCTATTTTCCTTTCCCCTGGGGCCCCCAATACGCCTGCCTTGCCCCATACACCTGCCTGTGGCCCCCATACGCTCCCTGGCCCCATCCCCCCCTCCCGGGCCCCCCGTACCCGCCTTGGGCCCCCATACCCTCCCTGTGGCCCCCCAACGCCTGCCTGTGGCCCATACCCTGCATGTGCCCCATACCCTGCCTGAGCCCCCATACCCTGCTTGACCCAACGGCTGCTTGACCCCTTTAAACCCAGCCGAGCCCCCATATGCCTCCCTTTTGGCCCCTAGCTATATCCCTGCTTGGCCCCAAAGCAATATCCCTGCCTGTGTCCCCTTTTAAATACCTCCTGAGCCCCTATACATATAACCGCCAGTCCCCCTATATACTGCCTGAATGCCCCTATACAAAATACCTGCCGAGAGTCCCTATTTATATACCGCCTGATGCCCCTAATTAATACCCCCCTGAAGGGGTGCCCCATGTCTAAAAACCTCCCCTGAGAGTGACCCTATATCTATAACCTGCCTGAGTCACCCAAAAACTAAAACCCGCCTAGGCCCCTATATTTATACCTACCTGTCTAAGGGGGCAATATACATAACCCTGAAATGGAGGGCATATCTATATACCGTCAAAAGAGGGGACTTATAACCTATAATTAAGGGTTTTCTGGGAAAAGGGGGATTTAAGTATTTTTGTCCAAATTGCAGGACGATATTGGTCGGGGGCAAACAGCATGAAGGTTAACCGATGGGGAAAAAAGGGGAAAGGGAAAGCCTGTCAAAAAAACCTCCCGTGGGTCACTAAATGTAAGCATGTAATCATTATATGTCGCAACGTCTACTACAGCTATAAATTTTCACTATATGGCCTGATGGGTGGGGGTATATGTAACAAGCGTGACAGTGATGGCCAATGGGGGTTGCATTTTGGCAGGGTCTGGGAGTTTTTTGATCCTTAAGAAATAAAAGTTTAGGTTGGTTTTGTAGGAGGGTTTTTTAAAAACAATCATTCGTCTGGTAATTTGCTCCAGTTGGTTTATTCGTGACTGTTATTTAGGGATATTGCACTGTCATACAGAGGGGGGGCGATTTGAAAAACAAATTTGTCAGGGCTGATTTTTTATTGTGAAGTGATGTGAGAGATGGGCGGGATCATAGGAATGGCAGAAAATTATGACAGATCCCCGGCGCAGGGGGGAGAGGAAAAAGGTGGGGGGGGATTTTTTGGGAGTGAGGGGGGGGCCCTTGGGTTACTTCCTAGGGCACCAAAACCTTGTCCCCGGGCCCCGATTTCCCACTCTCAAAACCTCCCTGTCCACAACCCCCGACAATTATTCAAAATTCAACTCCTCTCCCTCCCCCAGCACCTCCTCCCCATCCCCCCTTTTAGCAGACACTTTTTCCCTTCACTTTCCTCAGAAAATCAAAACCCCATAAGAAAACTTCAGCCCAGTCCCCACGCCCCCTCTACCCTTTCAAACCCGCTCTTCCCCTTAACTTGTTTCCCCACGTATCATACAAGCTTCCCTTTTCTGTCCAACCAACCCCATACCGTATCTTGACCACTGCCCTCCCCCCTCATCCCAACCTCATGCTTTATACCCACTCTCACCCATCCTTCAACCTATCACTAACCCCCGCATCTTCCCCTTCCGCCTTTAAACAGTATATCACTCCAAACCTTAAAAAAACAAAA
>JAODAL010083687.1:0-11161 GCA_025379985.1 Phyllomedusa bahiana
TGTCCCTTGTGCCCCTGTCTGACCCCCAGGGTGTGTGTGGCTGCTGCCCCGACCTTTTCACACTGTCTTTTTTGCCCTGTCTTAAATCATGTCTGCTGTTGCTGCCCGCGGGGACCTCCAAAACTGTGTCATTTGTGCCCCCTGTTGCCTCCCTGTGTGCTTTTGGTGCTTTCCCGTGACCTACAAACTGTGTCATTGTCCCCTCTGTGGCCCTACCCCGGTTTTTTTCCCCCCAGAAGGTTTAATTTTTTTTCCCCCTGTCTGACCTTTATAGCTGCTGGGGGCTGCTGCCGGGGAAAACCCCCACCCCGGGTTGGGGTTTTTTTCCCCCCCCCTTTTGTGGGCCCACTCCCCGTTTTTTTCCCCCCCTCCGAATGTCATTGTTCCCCTGGTTTTGACCCCATTAAATGCTGCTTTTGGCTGTGTGTGACCCTTTACCTGGTTTTCATTGTCCCACTCTGTGGCCTACTCCTGTTTTTTTCCCCTCCAGGGAAAGTCATTGTGCACTTTTATGACCTAATGTGCTGTGTGGGGGTTTCTGCCCGTGACCTCCACACTGTGTTTATTGGCCCCCTGTCTGACCTATGTGCTGCTGTGGCTGTGCCGTGCCAACACTGTGGCATTGTCCACTCTGTGGGCCCCCACTCCTGTTTTTGCCACTCCCGAAAGTCATTGGGGGGGCTGTTTTGACCTTGCTGGGTGCTGTTTGGGTGCTGCCCTGGGCCCACACCTGTGTCATTGTCCCATCTTGGCCCTTTCTGTTTTTTGCCCCCCCAGAATAACATTGTGACTGGCCCGACCTCTGCTGCTGCTTTTCCGTGGACCTACACACTGGGGTCATTGTCAATGTCTTACCTCAAAGCTGCGCTCTGGCTTTCTGCCGGACCCCCACACTGTATTGTGCCACGTTGAATCATGCTGGGTGCTGTGGTGCTGCTGGGGGTTACACACTGTGTCATTGGGCCCATTTCGACCTATGTGCTGCGGTGGCGGGTGCCGGGGACCCCAAAACCCCTCTGTATTGTTTCCACTGTCTGACCCCCAGGGTGGGTGCTTTCCGTGACCCCCCACTGTGTTATTGTGCCATCTGTGGGCCCATTCCGGTTTTTTTCCACCTCCGAATGTTTTGTTTCCCATCTCTGACCTATGTGCTTGTGGGGTAGCCCCATCACCTCCCCACTCTGTCAAATTTGTTGCCACCGAGCCTTCCCGGCCTTTTTTTTTTCCGATTCTCTGGCATGATTTATCAGGCAAAAATTCCCGCCCTTTAGTTTTTTGGTAGTTTTTCCCCCTTAAGTGCCCCGGGGAAAATTTTTTAGTTTGGGAAGGATTTAAGAGCGGGGTGCAGTTTTTTGTCTTTTTATAAATAAAAAAAAATTGTTGAAGGGCCAAACCCAAACCCCTTGCATTTTTTAAAAATGTTTTCAACGTTTACAGCACCCCGAAAGGCCCGTGCAGCCCGGGAAAAAGTGTTTTTTTTAAAGTGATTCGTGCCGAAAATAATTCGGAATAAGTTATTTTTTTGGGAGAAATACGGCGAAGTGAACAAAAGGGAATTTTGGGGGAAAATTTGCCCCTCTCTAATTGGAACCCATCTTTTCTAAAATTTCATTCCTTTTTTTTAGGTGCAAAACCTTTACTTTTTTTTATCGCATAAATTTAAAATGGTGCTTTTTCAAATTTTTCCCCTTCCCGTTTTTGATGATAGAGCCCCCTTGCAGTTT
Source organism: Phyllomedusa bahiana (assembly GCA_025379985.1). Lineage (NCBI taxonomy): Eukaryota > Metazoa > Chordata > Amphibia > Anura > Hylidae > Phyllomedusa > Phyllomedusa bahiana. Next base: position 1,725 of record JAODAL010083687.1, read on the forward strand.
AAAATTTTGAAACCAGCAATTTTTTTTGTCGCACAGGGTTTATAGGTGCCCAAAAATCCCTTTTTGTATCCGAATCCCTTTGATTGTTTTTTATATGGGGCAGTACACTTTTTTCATTGAGGGGCTTGCACTTAAATGTGAAATACAGCATTTTTTTGGGCACCACAGGGAAATTGAAAAGGGCCCAAAAATACTTTTTTATCGAATAATTTCAGATACAGTTTTTTCACTTTGGGCAGGCCCGTTTGTTGATGATTATTTGCATTAAATTTGTACAGCATTTTTTAGTCACCCCAAGGGGAATTTATAGGGGCCAAAATACTTTTATTATCGAATAATTTCAGATAGTGTTTTTTTACTTTGGCCCTACAAAATTTTTTCTTGAGGACCTTGCACTTAAATGTGAATACAGAATTTTGTATCACCCAGGGAATTGAAAGGTGCCAAAAATACCTTTTTTTTCCCAATACATTTCAGTACGTGTTTTTTCACTTTGGGCACTTTCAGCTTTGTTTATTGGGCCCTTGCATTAAATTTTTTAAAACACAAATTTTGTAGTCACCATGAATTTAAAGGTGCCCCAAAAAAACCTTTTATTATGAATACATTTAGATACGTGTTTTTTACTTTTGGGCAGTCAGCTTTGTTGATAAGCTACTTTGCGTTAAATGTGAATCCCGAACTTTGTAGTCCCAAAAGGTATATGAAAGGTGCCAAAAAATACCTTTTAATATCCTTACATTTCAGACAGGTGTTTTTTTTTTATTTTGGTCAGTCAAGTTTGTTGATAGATCATTTGCAGTTTTAAATTTTTAATCAGCACTTTGTAGTAACAGGTGTCTGAAAAGGGGCCAAAAATACCTTTTTTATCTGTATAATTTCGACAGGTGTTTTTTTCATTTTGGTCTTAAGCTTGTTGATAGATTACTTTGCAGTTAAAAATTTTTAATCCAGCAAATTTTTTGTCACCCCAGGGATACTGAAAGGTGCCAAAAATACCTTTTTTTAAAATTTCCTATACATTTAGGGCAGGTGTTTTTTTTTCCTTTGGGAGGCCAGTTTGTTTATAGAGAAAACCTTGCAGTTAAATTTAATCCGCAATTTTTTTTGATTTGAGGATTTTAGAATAGCTGTGATTTGGTCTTTTTAAAAGAGATTTCCAAAAAATTTCCCCACCTTCTCAAATTTTTTTTATTTCTGAAATGGGCGAAATGCAGGGGTAAGCGGAAAGAGGGGGGTTTGGACAGGGGTAGAGGTACGGGGGAAGGTGCTCCTTCCCGTTGGCGACAACCGCAGCCAGCGGGTTCAGTTTCGGGACCCCTAGGGCCTGTATCGTGGGTGGGCCCCGTGAATCTCAGTAACGATCAGCTGCCCAAATTTTCCTTCAGTGGGTTTAATGCAATGCATCCCGAAGTTTCCCCCCTCGTCCCCCTGTCACGGCCACAAATGTCGTATCACATCATCGATCCCTTCAACTGAAGCAGCCCCAAATTTTCAACACGTTACCCACTGTGGATAAACCATTTTTTGAAGACCCCTTTTATGACAAATGCGGGTTGGGGGCAAAGGCAGTTAAAAAAAAACAAGAGGCCAAAGAGGAGATTTTCTTGCTCTGCGCCAGTTTAAAGATCAACAGAGGAGGGAAAAGGGAAGCCCGGGCAATCGGCAAAAATCCGGGCGTGGAACGCCTTTCAGTCCCTTTGCTGTAGCCCCAGCCCTTGGGTGCAGAATGTCAGGAGACCAATCACCGTGTTTATGATGATGGAGAATTGCGGGAACCTGGTCTTTTCAGAAATTTTCTTGCGAGCGTTTTCACGGGAAGAGGAGGAAGTATGGGGGGATGTCAGTACGGGGCCCGTCAAAAAGGGGGGAGGGCGGGGGCAAAGCCATGATAATTCCCCCAGCCCCGGGCACGGAAAACCCCCCTCCCCCCTTTTTCCCGTCAAAAAAGGGCCCGGACCTTTCAAGCCCGGGCCCCTTTAGCAAGCCCCTTTTTCCCCAGGATGTCATAGCCGCCTTTGCCGTAAACCATAAAAGAGGGATGAATTTAGGGGGTAACCCCCCCCAACATTTAGCACATGCAGCGAAAGATGGTTGAAATGGAGGCAAACATTGGCCAAAAAAGGGCCAAACCCAAACCGGGCCTCCAACCCCTGTCACACCCTCTGTCTCCGCCTCTCCTGCCCCCACCAACGTTCCCAGTGCCTATGTCTCTCAGGTCATGATCAGGGGTCAGCCTCCGCTTAGCCCCACTGTCGCCCGTACCCCCAGAGACAGAGGGCCCCTCAAAACCCTTTTTCCCTTCGCTTTGACACCGCACGCCGTACAGCGGGCCAGGGCTAGCAGAACCTTCTGTTTCCAGGTTTGGGAGCAGAAAAGGAAAAAATTTAACCCAAACCCCCCAAAGCCAAAAGCCCCTTTAAAGTCCGCTTGCCCGGCTTTTGCCTTGGAAATGTTGCCCCTTCCCTCGGGGAAACAGAGGGGTTCCCCCAGTCTGGCCCTTGCCTGCCCCCATACCAGATTTTGAGCAGGCATTTTTTTTGCCAGAAAAGCCCTCCCCGCCCTGGCCCGCCCGTTTTTATCTAAAATTTAAGGGGCGTTGTTACTTCCCGTGGCCGGGAAAAAATCCATTTTTAAAACCCCCAAGGGGTAGTTTAAACACAGCCCAAAGGGGCTTATGTCTGTGATAGCTCACGGGTGGGGGGGGTGGGTGTCTTTGGGGGTGGGGGTGGCCCTTAGGGGGCCGGGCCGCTCTTCAAAAAAAACAAAGGGATGGTGCAGGGGCCCCTTTCCCCAAGGTTCTGGTGGATCATTGCCCGAGAAACCAGGCCCTGTTGAAATGAATTGTTTTTGGAGCCGTCCCCAAAAAAGGTCAGGAACGTGAGGCTTCCGCAACGAGGGAACCCAGGCTGGCTGGGTGCCCAAAAAACCCTTTTGCCAAAGGAAAGGGTTTGGGTGCGGGTAAACGGGCGAAATTTTTGGCTGGCCCCCCTTAAGATCGGGAGGGGTGGAGCCACTCCCTTGTTTGGGAATGGGCATGAAACCCTTTTGTCCAGAAATTTCTAAAGATACCCCCGGGGTTGGGGGTGCCCGTAAGGAAGGCCCCGAAGTTTAAATTCGCACTTCCCCTTCCCCCACCTGCCTTTGGGCCCCCCTGGTGCGGTTGCAGGGTTTGCTCTGCCCCCCGTAACTTTCTCATTGTTGAAGTTTGGGAAAAACCAGGACTTCAACCCCCCCAATGCTCCCGGATTTGGGGGCCAGAGGCCAAAAGCCCTTAAAGCTGTTCGAAAATGACACATGGCCCGAAAAAGCAGGGTTTGGGGCCCCGGGGTGTTGAGCCCCAAGAGTGGAGGAGGGAAAAAAGCTTGCCCCCCCATCTTGCCCGTTTTAAAGAAGCCACCAAAATGGTCAGGCGGGATGGTTTCCCCTTGTTGCTTTAGCTTGTGGTGATTTTTAGTTTGGAAAAAAACGTTGGGGCTTGAAAAAAGGTCCCCCCAGGGGACGGGGGGAGGGGAAGGGGCCCCTCGGACATGGAAACAAATTTCCCCTTTCCCTCGATCCCCAAGGCCCCACGTTTTTCAATTTTTTTGGTCTTAAATTTGGCAGTGGTTGGGGGGTCCAGGGGTGTGCCCCAAAGGGAGGAAACAGCCCTTTAGGGTGCATCATTGAGGCAAGTCCGGGCTGGGGGGTTTTAAGCTGTGCCCCCAGGAAGCGGAGGAGGAGGAAGAGGAGGGGAGGGTATTTTAGACCCCCGGTTAAAACCCCGTTCGCTGCCCTTTGGGAAAAAGGTTTGGGCCCAATTTGGGCAGAGGAGAAGATGAGGAAGATCAGTTTGCTAGTGGGCCCCCGCCCGAGGCTTGAGAAAACAAGGCTTCCTCAATAAAGAGGGGTTGGAAAGCCCCCCATTTCCCCCAAACCCTGCCCTTTGAAAATTAAAGGCCCCTCAAAATTAAAAAAACAGTTATGGGTGGGGCCCCCCTCCTGTAAAACCTTTCAAAAAAAATCAGCAAATTTCCTTCCCACCCCCCCAAATTTGAGAGTAAAAATGCGGAAAAATTTTGGGGAAATTTCTGATTGATCAACTGGAGCCCTTGTTTCGTTTTGAAATTTCCCCTTCCCTTTTTAAAGTCACGGGGAACAAATCAGCGGCGTGGGCAGCGTAGGTGCCCAAGTGCCGTTATTTAGCGAAAACAGCCGCGGCAGGCAAGGGGGCAGAAGCCTAAAGGGTGACCTCTGGCAAATTTTTTTTTTACCCCACCAACGATGCAATGCCCGTTCAACATCCCAAAACCCCGGATTGCTTTTTGATCATGGTGCAGACTATCGCATCTAAAAAAACCCATGTTTTTTTATGTGTTTCCGGGGGCCCAATTTTTTTCTGGGTTCCAAAATGGACGAATAGGCCCCAGCTTTCTGCAGATAGAAAGGGGGTTGTCCTTTCCCCGAGCCAAACGTAAAATCTGAGCGGACCTTAGCAAGAGGGGAGTCCTTACGACAACGCAAACCCGGGTTTCCCCAGATTTAAAGTGGATTTTTTTGCTTTCATCAAAAATGAATCGGCATGGATTTGATGATGTTGTGGCCCCAAATTTCCCCGGGGCCCGTTTTTGTTGCCCGGGCTATTCAATTTTCCCCCTTCAAACAGAAAAGGTCCTCTTGAAAATTTTTTTTTTTTAAAAAGAATTTTTACTGCAATTTTTTTTTTTCTTTTCCCAACGTTTAAATTTTTTGGGGGTTTTTCTGTTTTTGGGGGGAGACTGTAAAAAACAAACAAGGTTTCATGACAAAAACCCTATTCCCTTTATCCTTTTTCTTTAGAAGTTGTCGCATTGTCAAGGTCTTAAAGGGCATGGGTTCGGTGAGTAAGTTAAATTTTAAATTTTGGCTTTGGAAAAGAAATTTTTGGCCCTTTAAGTGGCATTTTTCCCCCCAAATTTTTTTAAAGTGGTGGGAAGTCAAAATTTTTAAATTTTTTTTGGGGAAAGCGCTTTGAAATGCCCGCAATTAAAATTCAGGTCCTATTCTAAAAAAATTTTTGTTTTCTAACAGCATTTGTTTCTTCACCAAAGTCAAAAAATGGTTTAAGGGTCTTGGTTTCGAATTTTTGGGGGATTTTTTGTGGCATGAGTATACTAAAAGGTCCCCATTTAAAAAAAAAAAAGTTGTTTTTAACGCATTTGTTCTTCCAATTGGGCCCCCAAAAAGGAAACAAGGGTTTATGTTTGGAATTTTTGGGTGGGATTTTTCTGTGACATTTAGCTAAATTTTAAAATAGGTTTTTTTATAAAAAAAGGGTTTTTTTAAAGGGCATTTGTTCTTCACCCAAATTTTTCCAAAAATGGCTCAAGGGTCATGCTTTGAATTTTTTGGGGGGGATTTTTCTTTGAAATGCGCCCATTCTAAAGGTCCCTTATTAAAAAAAATGATTTTTTCTAAAGACATTTGTTCTTACAATTGTAAGATTTGGCCCCCAAAAAGGGGATGGTGTGTCAGAAACAGGGAAAAGGTTTGGGCTTTTTTAATGGAAATATTTAAAAATGATTGTTTTTGCAAATCTTTAACATAGTATAATCCCGTATTGAGGCAACCCATTTAATAAAAATTTTAAAAAAGAGAAACAAAAACATGGTTGGGGTTCCATCCTATTTTTAAAAAAGTTTTTTTTCTTTGAATTAAACTATAAAAAACTTGCATGTACAAAATAGCTGGTAAAAAAATTTCCCCCGAATTGTTTAAGGGAGGGGGCAGGAAAAATTTAACCAAAATGTTTGGTTTTTTTCAGGGACATGGGTTTGGAAGCACCCGGGCCGAGACAAAATAAAAAGACCCAAATTTCCCCCGCACGTTTTTAAAAAAATGAGGGAAAAGAATGCCAAGAAAAAGGGCAAACCCCCGGGGGAACCGGAGCGGGTTTAAAAACCAAATATTGCCAAGTGAGGGCCCCAAATTTGGGCCCCACCATATGGAGGGGCAAAAAAAAGCCCACCCAAAGGTTTTTGAATGGGTAAAGGGGGAAGGTGGAGGTCCCTTTCCTCACCTTCCGGCTTTTTCCCCCTCTGGGTTTAGCCCCCGATGGTTTTTGTTGCTGGTCCTATGGCTTTTTTTTCCCCTGTTAAAGAGAAGGACGCCAGCCCGGGCTTACCGCACCCCTGTAACTCCGGCCTGGTGCTGAAACCTTTCGTTTTTAATTTTTTGACAGACGGGTTTGGTGGTTTTTCTCACCGCAACCACTGTAATTTTGGAGCTGGCCCCCATGTTAACAGATGCTGACGGAGCATGGCTCTACGTTAGGGGCAATCAAGGGAGAGCTTAAAATTTTCTCTAAAAAAAATTGATTTTGAAAAAGGTGAATTTTTTGTGAGGTTAATTTGTGTCAAAAAAAGGGCCCCCCAGGTTGGGAAAAAATTTTCACAATTTGAACTTTTTAAAAATTTTTTGGGGCCCGGGGTCACTATGGGGTGTTTATTTGTTTCCAGGGGGGTCTGTCCCAATCAATGAAGAAGGATTTGGGGGGGGAAAAATGAAAAACCCTTTTAATTGATTGGTTTAAACAGTTTCAGAAACCCGGGGGCAAATGGTCTTTCAAAAGGAAATGTTTTGGGGGGTGATGTTTGGGAAATTTTTTTAAATTTGGGGTGTGCGGACGGAAATTTAACCCCATCTCACGTGTAAAAAAAACCTTTAAAAACTGGGGGGAAAGGGGGGTGTGTAAAGTTGTTTTTTATCCCCCAAAATTTAAAAAAAAGCAAAATGGTAATAATTTTAAAACTATAAATAAAAAAGTCCTAAATTAAAAATTTGGGGGAAACAAATGTCCCGTTACCCAAAAAATAAACTAAAAAGAGAGTTCCCGTACTAAATTGATTGTGCCAATTTGTTTCTGTGGGTTTTAAAACAGGTTTTGGGGTCATTTTCTGTGGCCCCGGACAGGTATTGACTATGTCCGGGAAATTAAATTGGTGGTTGAAAAAATCCTTTTTGGCCCTTTTTAAAAGTGGGGGTCATGGGAGGTTTTTTGGGGTCATGCTTTTGGCCCAGGACAGGTTATGCCCCAATGTCCAGTGAAACTTTAAAAAGGTGGTTCAAAAATCCCTTTTCCCGGCACTTTTTTTAAATTTTGGGGGGTTGCAGGTTTAAAAGGTCAAAATTTCGGTTCCCGGACAGGTTTTAGTCAATTTTCCCGTTCAACCCAAAATGGTGGGGTTTTTTAAAGACTCCCATGTCCCGGGACTTTTTAAACTGTGGGTCAGACGGTTTAAAGGTCATTTGGGTACAGGACAGATTTTGGTTTAAAGTCAAGTTCAATAAAATGGTGGGTTTAAAGACTCCCCTTTTTTTTGGGACCCTTTTTTAAACTTTGGGGGAGCAGGTTTGGGGGGTATGATGCGTTTTGGACGGGTATTCCCAAAGTCCGTTCAAGTAAAATGATAGTTCAAATAAAAACTGCCTTCTGGACTTTTTTAATTTTTGGGGTATGTGTTTTAAAGGGGCATGCTGTGCTGCAAAAACAGGGATAGTGAATGGGTCTGTGAGGGTTTTTTTTTTTTGGCTTTTATAACCCCAAGATGTTTGCAGTATCCATTTGATGTTGTGGGTTTTTAATTCCCGTTCTTCCCGCCCGTTTGGGGTTTAAGAATTTAAGGTGTTGATTTCTTTTCCCCTAGGACTTTAATGAAAAATCCCGGTGATAAACTATCATCGCAAAGAATAAACTTTTTGGGGTTTTTGCCCTTAAACGACCATGACCCGATGACGATAGTCAAGTTTAAACGTCATCCTAGTCACCATTCAAGGGCAAATACCCCCTTCAGTTCCCAAAAAAAGTGTGCCAAATTTTTAACCCTACAAAAGATAAAGATCCCGGATAAAAATTAAAAGTTGGGGGTTTTTAACAATAGGAACTATTTTGTAAGCAAATTTAAATTTTTCCCTAATATTTCCATGTAAATAATCAAGCAAAAAGCCAACTAAGCTAGACCTTTTTTATGAAATTTTATAAAAATTTTTTACATTTTGGGAAAAAAAGTACAATTATTATATTTTAATATATTCCTACTGGGGGTTTTTTCTCATTTTCCCCCTTTCTGGCCCAAAGCAGGGGAAAATCAAAATCCTGGGTGCCCCCCCCAATTTTTTTTTCAGAGTGGGCATTGGGCCAGGGGTTATTCGGATCCTACTTCCCTACCAAAAAAATGCTTTATCCAAAGTGAAATGAAAATTTGCATGTGTATTTGAATCAGGTATAATGGATCTGCTATAAAAACCTAGCAAGCTCATTTATTCCTTGCTTGAGTATCAGCACAATATAAGTAAAGTTTGGGTTCCCTTCAGTTCCTGTATTTTGTGGGCTTGGCCTCATGCTTCCCTAATTCTAATCCAGTTCTGAGTTTCCTCTTAGTTATTTCAGAGCCTATCAAACCTTGCTCCAAACTTACTTGATGTTTTCAGTTGATTTTACTTAGGCATGTTCCTAAGTTCTGCCAGTGCCTAGCCCTTCTAGATTCCACTTGTAGTTTTAAAATCCAGTGTATGCACCTATCAGTAGTGATGAGCGATTGTGTCAGCTATCGTTATCGATTCGATAGTCGATATCGGCAATTATGATAACGATATCCGATAGGCGATAAGAGATTATCGCCGATGGCCACTAAAGTCTATGGGAGAGGACCAACACCTTCATTCTTACACCCAAACAGGGCTGGAGAAGCTGGAATTAACATCCACAACAGGAAACTGGATACGTGCTACATCTTAGGCAACACAATTAGGTTATAAAAGTGACAGAAAAAAAGTCACAGACCATTCACTATCCCTGTCTTTTACCACAGCATGACCTTTAAACTTGCATGACCCACAAATTAAAAAGTGCCAGAAGGCAGTATTATTTGAACCATTTATTTTACTTGAACTGGACATTTACTATCCCTGTCCTGGACCGCAGCATGTCCCCTTTAAAAACTGTCTGACCCCCAGATTAAAAAGTGACGGAAAAAAGAGTCTTTGACCACCCTTTTAGTTGAACTGGACTTGGGCCATCCCTGTCCTGGACCGCAGCATGACCCTTAAATCTGGGATTACCCACAGATTAAAAAGTGCTGGAAAAAGGAAATCTTTGAACCACCATTTTAGTAGAACTGGACATTGACTATCCCTGGCCTGGACCGCAGTATACCCATTAAACCTGTCTGACCCACAGATTAAAAAGTGCCGGAAAAAGGAGTCTTTGAATCACCATTTTAGTTGAACTGGACATTGACTATCCTTGTCCTGGACCGCAGCATGACCCTTAATTCTGATGAAAAGACCACGTTGGATCCGCAATGTCATCATCATCATCAGCAGCACCACAGGTGACTTCCTCGTTCTGACATTCTACATCCTGGAGCTGTGGGCTACAAGCAACAAGCACTGCAAGGCGTTGCCGAACTGCCCGGGAT
>JAODAL010083688.1:0-11160 GCA_025379985.1 Phyllomedusa bahiana
AGGGGGTTTTTCCATACATCCTCCTCTGATCCTCCATACTAAGGGGGATTTACCCATCATGTCTCTCTGATACTCCTTACTGATGGGGATTGTAGTCCATACATGCCTCCTCTGATTCTCCATACTGATAGGGATTGTAGTCCATACATGCCTCCTCTGATTCTCCATACTGATAGGGATTGTAGTCCATACATGACTCCTCTGATTCTCCATACTGATGGGGATTGTACTCCATACATGTCTCCTCTGATACTCCATACTGATGGGGATTGTACTCCATACATACCTCCTCTGATACTCCATACTGATGGGGATTGTAGTCCACACATACCTCCACTGACCCTCCATACAGATGTGGATTGTAGTCCACATATGTCTACTCTGATTCTCCTTACTGATGGGGATTGTAGTCCATACATGTCTCCACTGATACTCCATACTGATGGGGATTGTAGTCCATACATGTCTCCTCTGATACTCCATACTGATGGGGATTGTAGTCCATACATGCCTCCTCTGATTCTCCATACTGATGGGGATTGTAGTCCATACATGTCTCCTCTGATTCTCCATACTGATGGGGATTGTAGTCCATACATGTCTCCTCTGATACTCCATACTGATGGGGATTGTAGTCCATACATGTCTCCTCTGATACTCCATACTGATGGGGATTGTAGTCCATACATGTCTCCTATGATACTCCATACGGATGGGGATTGTAGTCGATACCGGTCTTCTCTGATCTTCCATACGGATGGGGATTATAGTCCATACATGTCTCCTCTGATACTCCATACGGATAGGGATTGTAGTCCATACATGTCTCCTCTGATTCTCCTTACTGATGGGGTTTATAGTCCATCCATACCTCCTCTGATCCTCCATACTGATGGGGATTATAGTCCATACATGTCTCCTCTGATCTTACATACTGATGGGGATTATAGTCCATACATGCCTCCTCTGATCCTCCATACTGATGGGGATTATAGTCCATACATGTCTCCTCTGATCCTCCATACTGATGGGGATTGTAGTCCATACATGCCTCCTCTGATCCTCCATACTGATGGGGATTGTAGTCCATACATGCCTCCTCTGATCCTGAGAGCTACACCATGAAATACCCCAGTGATAGCAGAAGAAATACATCGCTGCTTGCAATATTATCGCCTGGGGTTTTGGATGGTTCTTCTCATATGGACACTCCCTGTTGTTGCAAAATACTGTGATTGCCTGAAAGTCCCCAGATTCTGCGGACATTGCTGGGAGAAGGCAATTAGGCACCCTAAGCAAATTATTCAAATGGTGTCAACCCCACCCACTATGTCCTTGGGAAACATTCAGATCCCTGGTCCTGACCTGACACAGGTCCCCAAGTAGGAGAAAAAAAAACACATTTGCGCCATCTTTTTTTGAAGGTGCGGTGTAAATGACATTTTATTCTGCGGGGCAGTACGATTCCGATGTTTTTTTTTTTTAATTTACATTTCTTTTATAGCTTCATATTTGAAAATCCATAATCTTTTTAGTTTTCTGTGTATGGACCTGTACCAGGGCTTATTTGTTGTGCCATGAAATGTGGTTTTTCATTTGCACCTTTTTCGGACACCTTTGACTCTTTCATCACATTTTATTACAATTTTTGGGGAGTCTAAGCAAGCAGAAAAAACCCTCACTATTTTATCCCCCGTGGATTTTTTTTTATGGTGTTCGCCATCCGGGATAAATAAGATTATATATTAATAGGTTGAGGATGCAACGATAATTATTTTCCATTTTTTTTTTGTCGTTGTTTTTCATTTTTTTTATTCTAAAAATGGATAAAGGTGAGTGTTTGAAACTTTCAATTTATTTTTCAACTTTTTAAAAAATGTATACTGGTAATTTTAGTCCAGTTACTTACTTGACCACTAGGGGCATGAACACTTGTACACTATTCTGCAATACCAATGTATTGCAGAATTGTGTGATATTACAGCTCTCCTGTTACACCTGCCTCTGACAGGATGTAATAGGGGCAGTAAGATGGCATAATGTCCCCAGTTGCCATGATTCCCAGTTGGCTCCACACAACTGCTTTGTGGGGGAGCTGATTGGGAGGTATAACTGCTAATGTGCCACAGTTGCGTTAACAGGGGTATCTAAGTAGTTAATCGACTGGGATTGGTGTCCCGACCACTGAAGACAGGTGCTGGCTATAACTAACAGCTCCTATTCACGCTCTATACTTGCCCCCTTAGTGATAGACAAACAGGCTTGGACTGGATCACAGGGGAACAGGGAAAACCACCAGAGGGCCCCTGGGCATGGTGGTCCCCTGCGCAAGGCAGACCTAGGGAGAGAGGCAGAAAGCAAGAGGCAGAGTGTAAAAGTCATGGGGCCCACTCCAGTAGGCAGAGAATGGGCCCCAAGACTCCACTTCACTGATGGGCTCCAAGAATCCACTCCACTGATGGGCTCCAAGAATCCACTCCACTGATGGGCCCCAAGAATCCACACCACTGACAGTCCCCAAGAATCCACTCCACTGATGGACCCCACGAATCTGCTCCACTGATGGACCCCAAGAATCTGCTCCATTAATAACCTTCAAGAATCCCCTCCACTGATGGGATCCAAAAATCAACTGCACTTGTGGGCCCCTATAATCAACTTCATTGGTGGGCTCCAAGAATTCACTCCACTGATGTGCCCCAATAATCTACTGCACTGATGGGCCCCAAAAATCCACACCACTGATGGTCCCCAAGAATCGACACCACTGATGGTCCCCAAGAATCCACTCCACTGATGACCTCCAAGAATCCACTCCACTGATGGACCCCAGGAATCTGCTCCACTGATGGGATCCAAAAATCAACTGCACTTGTGGACCCCTATAATCAACTTCATTGGTGGGCTCCAAGAATTCACTCCACTGATGGGCTCCAAGAATCCACTGCACTGATGGGCCCTAAGAAACCACTCCACTGATGGATCCAAGAATCCAAACCCCTGATGGCCCCCAAGAATCCCACACCACTGGGGGTCCCCAAAATCCACTCCACTGATACTCCAAGAATCCACTCCACTGATGGACCCCAGGAATCTGCTCCACTGATGGGATCCAAAAATCAACTGCACTTGTGGACCCCTATAATCAACTTCATTGGTGGGCTCCAAGAATTCACTCCACTGATGGGCCCCAAGAATCCACTGCACTGATGGGCCCTAAGAAACCACTCCACTGATGGGATCCAAGAATCCACTGCACTGATGGGCCCCAAGAATCGACACCACTGGTAGTCCCCAAGAATCCACTCCACTGATGGACCTCAGGAATCTGCTCCACTGATGGTCTCCAAGAATCAACTGCACTGATGGGTCCTAAGAAACCACTCCACTGATGGGATCCAAAAATCAACTCCACTGATGGGCCCCTACAAGCATAGATACTCAAGCCTGACTCTATAGCGAGAGGTAGACGCCTTAGGTGGTCACGTACCTCGCCTACCACCATCCAGGCCCTGCTTACAGATGTTGTCATCATACCATTTAATAGCATGGTGGGTGGACTCACTCTTGTGACCTTCAGTAGCCACAAGGAAAGCTGATGAGAAGATAAGGTCCACCTCTTCCACTATTAATAGTCGTAGCTCATCCCTTGTAAAACTTATTTCTGAATTTTCCCTTAAGGTTTTTTTTTTCCTCTTTTATGATGAACCCTTTTGGTTTATCGGGCTTTTCACTCTTTACGCGCCTCTTAAGTATCAATACTAAGGAAGTGAACGTGACGTTACATTGAAAGGACTCTAAGATGTCATGTGTCATTAAACATTAACAGCCTCGCGCTGCTGTAGAAAATCACTAAATCATGTAGAATGGAGCCCACTGTTTTTCGAGGCCCCAACAATTATTTTACAGTATGCCTGTCGCATTCCTGAAACTCCCTGGCAGCTTCATTCTGATTCAGTTCATTGTCTGTACCTGGGAGGTACAATAACTTGCAGTAAGTGAAGCAAAGCAAAACCTCTGAAAGCAGGAAGCTTCTGTCTCATTGAGAAAAACAGTCCCCTGGTTTCTCACCATTCATGACAAGTTGAGAAATGATTGCACTCTTGTAGGGTTCACATGCAAAAGTGCAAGGAATAGAAGTTGTGGACAGTTTCAGTTTAGCTAAACTTCCGCTCTTTTTTGATTTGGATACCAAGGGTCATATGCAAAAACTGAGATGATCTGAGAGTTCCTCATCTCTAGTCCGAACTCTTTTACATAATACAGAAATTTGAAGACCCCATATTAAAATCAATTAAATCTGTCCAAGTACTTCTTACAGTACTGGGATGAGTGCTTGTTCAGCCAACAGGTATTCCTCCTGACCCTCGTACACATGCATGCACAACTCACCTGAGCGTGCATGTGTCCTGCATCAGAATCAAAAGCAACATCTGGTTTTGCACATCAAAAAAACTTTGTTTAAAAAATCACAAATGCACACTGATATGGCAGCAATACATACACATGTTCAAAATCAAAAAACAGTGGCACCCTATGGACTAAAGAACTATCAAAAGGGACATAAGGAATTTTGGAAAAAGCATTACTGCTAACTAGGATACATGGAAATTTTTTTTTGAGGTTCTTAGTTCACACTTTTGGACAAAACTGCTTAAGCCCACCTCCCATTCTTCAAGGGGACCTCAAATGCAGGTGGGTCCTACGCTTTTGTTACCTCTCTATTGGGTCCTGTTCAGACCAGGACATTTCAGGGAGCGAAGATACCTGCTTCAAAGCACACTACACTGATTTAAAACCTGAGAAGTTGGGTGGGGTGCAAAAACCAAAATGGAGGCAGCCACTCCTCCCTACATATATATATTATATTTTATTTACATATTTACACATTTACATATATATATATATTCATACATGCCAACTCTCCCGCTTTTGGCGGGGGGTCCCGATAATGGGGGTCCCCCCCCCCTGCCCTCCCGGCATAGTTGGCATTCCACCCGCTGGTGCGCGACACTGGCGCCGCCGGGCCGCTGCTACAGGCGGGTGAAGCGGCCGCAGCAGCCGCTCACCCGCGCGGCGCGTCTTACTGTGCAGCCGGTGTGCGCTGTACATACAGGCAACTACCTGGCTACAAAGGGGGCAACTAACTGGCTAATGAAGGGGGCAACTACCTGGCTAATGAAGGGGGCAACTACCTGGCTAATGAAGGGGGAAACTACCTGGCTACAACCAAGGGGGGCATCTACCTGGCTAGCAAAGGGGGCAACTACCTGCCTGTAAGGGGCACTACCTGGTTATGGGGGGCATCTACCGAGCTTTCTTCCAAAGCCATTTTGCAGTTAGACGGAGTGGGTGTGGCTTATTGAAGGGGCGTGGCACACAAAAAGATGGGCGTGTCCATGCACATTTTTGCCGCACCCCGCTACGCGCACCGCCCTCTTCAATGTCCTGCTTTTTCATTTTCAAAAGTTGGCAACTATGTATATATTATATAATCAAAAGCAACATTTGGTTTTGTGTCCTGCATCAGGAGAGAGCAATAACCCACTGCCAGACACCTCTCAGGCTCTCACCTAAGAGCAGGACGATTGGACATGTTAACATCTAACATGTACCATTGAGAAAAAGTTGGGACACTCCCATACACATGCTGAAATGAGTAGGGCTTCCCAACAATCTAATGTGTATGGTCAGCTTTAGTCGGAATCCTAGTGGGCTAAAGGATTGGTCATTTTAACATCCAACATCTACCATCAGGAGAAAGTTCAGACACCCCCACATACCGTCTTCCCAACACTAATTTAGTATGTATCAGGGGAAATGATTTTTGGACCCAACAGTGAAGTTGATTCTTGGGGCCACTAATGGAGTTAATTCTTGGGGCCCACCATTAAGTTGATTCTTGAGGCCCATCAGTGGAGTTGATGCTTGAGGCCCACCAGTGGAGTTATTTCTTGGGGCCACCAGTGGAGTTATTTCTTGGGGCCACCAGTGGAGTTAATTCTTGGGGCCACCAGTGGAGTTAATTCTTGGGGCCCACCTGTGGAGTTAATTCTTGAGGCCCACCAGTGGCGTTGATTCTTGAGGCCCACCAGTGGCGTTGATTCTTGAGGCCCACCAGTGGCGTTGATTCTTGAGGCCCACCAGTGGCGTTGATTCTTGAGGCCCACCAGTGGCGTTGATTCTTGAGGCCCACCAGTGGCGTTGATTCTTGAGGCCCACCAGTGGAGTTGATTCTTGAGGCCCACCAGTGGAGTTGATTCTTGAGGCCCACCAGTGGAGTTGATTCTTGAGGCCCACCAGTGGAGTTAAATCTTGGGACCACCAGTGGAGTTGATTCTTGGGGTCCACCCTACAGCTCTACATGATTACACATACCTCACATGCCTTTTGTTTTCTGATTCTCTTTCACTGCCTTTCTCCCTGAAAAGCAACCCATGACCTGCTATTTTCAGAATCCCACCTCACCCAGGGGCCCACCAGGGGTTTCCCCTGCTCACCAAGGGTCAGTCCGAACCTGTTTTTGGTCAACTTTGTTGGAACTCTAAAACTCATAGGGAGTTAAAAGATTGGTCAGGTTAACATCTACCATCAGGGGAAAGTTGGGACACCCCCATAGACATGCAAAAATCTTGGGGTCTTCCCAACATTAATCTAATGTGTATGGCCAACCTTGTTTGAAACTTTTAAGCTTATAGTAGGTGGATTTGATGTTCTGATCAAACATTTGGCTACACAAGTACTCAAACACCTAAGTAGTAAAAAAAAAAAAAATGTTATAGCTGATGAAGTGCAGGGAGGAAAAAACATAAAAATTATCTTGGTCATTAAAAAAGTATTCACACCTTTGGGCAAGGCTGGCATAAATAATGTAAGGGCCCCCTGCAGTCGAAGCACCTTCACCCCCAATTACACATTACCAGCTTCCATTTTAAACAATATCAGAGGCCACTTTATTTAAGGGCTCCTGATCTGGGCTCCTGTCTCTGGGATCCTAGCCTTTCTTGAGAACAGGGCATTTCTTTAGCTTCAGGCTCTCACTTCCTGTTCAGGCTGTGGGTGGTTCTACATCTTCAACCTCCCACTTCCAGTTCAAGGACGAAGCGGGTTATTACAGCTTCAGGCTCCCATTTCCCTCCCGGCTGTGGTGGTTCTACAGCTTCACGCTCCCACTTCCTGTTCAAGCTGTGGGTGGTTCTACAGCTTCAGGCTCCCAGATCCTGTTCAGGCTGTGCGTGGTTCTACAGCTTCAGACTCCCACTTCCTGTTCAGGCTGTGGGCGGTTCTACAGCAGTGACTGACATTTCATCTCTGCTATTCCTAGCTGAGACTGTAAGAGGTACATAGGTGATGGAGAGGTCTAAACAGCAGGGCACAAGGCTGCAGACTTCTATAGGGTTACAATTTGTCAGTAAGAAAAGTAAACGAGCTGTAACGATCCGGCGATGTCGGAAGGCATTGACCCGTCTATCGTTGGTATATGGCGGATCGCCTGGGCCCCTGAGAGCGTGGATGGTATAACTCGCAGAGGTAGCCGAAGTGCAGGACAGGACTCAGCTGGTGTCGGTATGGACCATAGGACACTGCGGGTGTAGCCGGAGGCGGATAGCACAGTCCCTGGATAGTAGTGGACTTCTCACAACGTCAGGTATACAGCAGGTATATAGCAGACTGGTGCAGCAGCTGATATACAGCAGAAACAGGTACTGGTACTTGCAGGGTTAACACGGGGTTAACACAGGTGAACACGGATATAGCAGCAGGAAACCAGCAGCCAGGGGTCATGCTCTAAGTAGGACAAACACAACAAGGAACTGACCAGGAGCAACGGCAGGAAGTTCCTTTTAAAGCCAGGGGTCATAGGTCAATTGCAGGAAATTGGGACACTGTCCCTTTAAATACAATGCACTGCTGCGCGCACCTCTAGAGAGTGCACGTGCACACACAGGACACCAGTGAGCGGGAGCAAGCAATGGGGACTCGAATCTGCCAGCTTGGGACAGACAGGAACCGGGACAGGAAAGTTACGAGCAGGGACTGCAGCAGAGACACAGGCACGACCAGTGTCCGCGGCGTGCACCGTGACACAAGCTCCCCTGCTGGTGATAAGACACAGCAGGAAATGACATCACCAGCCCCGTAACTACTAGAGCAGAGAGAAGTGGTGCTAACTACAAAGGCAGAACATAAGAACTGTCCTAGCTCTTAAATAAAGCAAAATTGGAACAGCAATGTATTTGGTAATAGTCTTTATTTACCTTTGCTTCGTTTTTTAACGAATCAATGTGGTAAGAATACCCATTTAAGTTCATACATTTCATGCCGGAATAATGAGTAAAATGGCATCCCTCGTTGAGTCATGCCTCAAGACCATCCTGCCTTTTTTAGCATTGGATAGTGTGGCAGCCCCGGCTAAAGCCTCTATTTTAATGTTACTTTCCCTGTGAACCACCACATTGTGCTCTGCTGACTAACACATGACACTGAGATCAAAACTTTCATATTAATTGGCATTAAAAGCACATTCCTCTCGAGCCTGGTCCTCTGAGGACGATGCGTCCGTGACTCATGTAGGTCAATAGTATCATATTCTGCTACTGTATTACTTGCTTAGATTACTTATGTGGTATGCGCTGCGTCAGATGTATACTAGTTGACTCTCTGGCTGGTCATACACATTAGATAAACCTCCTGTCTCCCCCAAATACATGCACAGTAGGGTGGACATGTATGCAAACTGGCTAGGTGTAAGGCTTTCTCTGTTGCCCATAGCAACCAATCAGAGCTCAAAGCAACCAGAGCTCACAGCAACCAGCGTCCATAGCAACCAATCAGAGCCCATAGCGACCAATCAGAGCTCATAACAACCAATCAGAGCTCTTAGGCCTTCGGTCAACAACGGCTATTCAGACCATTACAACGGATTTCCGTTAAATACGTTCTGAAATCAGTGAAAATCATTGCAAATAAGGGTCCTAAGTTTGGGGGTATTTGTAACTGAAAAAATTTCCCCACGATTACCTTTTAAAATTTTAGTGGTAAACGGAAATAATTGAAAATTCTTTTTTTCTCCGGAAATTTTCCTCCGTCTCCCCCAATCCCAGGGGGAAAAAAGCTGTGGGGAAGGCTTTTTCTTTGAAAACAATAGAAAAAAGGCTTACAAGGGACGGATTTTTTTACTTGGGGAAGCAAGCGGCAATCCGTCAAATAACCTTCGAGGGCCCTTAATTTTCCAAACAAGCTCAAAGCAAAATCAAGCCATGCAACCATACAGTAAAAAAACCAATCAAACTCACAGCAGCAACAGACCCCATAATTGACCAATCAGAGTCATACAACCCCATTAACCCCAAAGAAACCCAATCAGAGCTCAAAGAAACCCAAATTAACCCCATAGCCCCCAATCAAGCTCATAGCCACAAATCAGAGCTAAGTGAAAATTTAAGCTCATAGAAAAAATTAGACCCAAAGCAACCAATCAGAGCTCAAACCCCAAATCACCCCCCATAGAAACCCAATCAAAATTTTCCAGAAACCCAAAACACGCTCATAGAACCAAATCATAGCTCATGCCCCAATTAGACCCCACGAAACCCATCAAGCTCAAAGCAACCAATCACACCCCTAGAACCCTCGCTAAAAACCCAATCAGAGTCTACCAAATCGACTCATAGCAACCAATAAGAGCCATAGCAACCCAATAGAGCCAAAGAAAACCATCAGAGCTTAAAGCCAACCAATAAGCTAAAGCAACCAATCAGAGCTCACAGCACCAACAGGTCAGCCACCAATCAGAAGCTCATAGCGCCCAATCAAGTCATAGCAACCAATCAGAGCCCATAGCACCAATCAGAGTCAAGCAACCAATCAGAGGTCATATCATCAAATCAAGCTCACGGGCAACCAATCAGAGCTATAGCAAATCAGAGTCATAGAAAACCTAAAGTCATACAACCATCAGAATCACAGCAACCAATTAGAGCCCATAGCAATCAATTTTTTATTAAATTTTTCATATACAGCAGTGCAAAAAAACAACTGCGATCAAAAACCAGTCAGGTTGTAAGCGTTAAAATAGTATCTCCGCTTTTTGCGCTGATGTATATGAACATTTTTCAATAACATATTTTGTTTTTAAGCAACAACTCTGTATCAATATGCAATTTTTAGACAAAGCATTAGTCGGCATGTTGGGTCTCCTCCAACTGTTTATTGCATCCAGTAGACCTGATGTAAAGGAATGTTACTAATCTGGATTTATAGGTGACATTTACCCATCAGGTCACAGTTATTTTTATTTTTTTCCCTCCCTGTCTTCTAAGAGCCATTACTTTTTTTCAATTTTTCAATCTACATAGTTATATGGGGGCTTGTATTTTGCAGGACAAGATGCACCTTTTAATGGTGCCATTAACCATAGCATACAACGAACCATTTTTGCAGGGGTTAAGTTTATATGGAGTTCACTGCTTGGTATGAATGATGTGTAATCTGTATTCTGTAGGTCACTAAGGGCGACATGTATGATCGGGCTTTTCGCCTGTTTTTTGGAGTAACCTGTGCCTCCCCGGCCCGAATCTGCTGTCGGACGCTGGGATGTGGTGTTAGGTGCAGCGTTCGCCACTTTCAGCTGCGCCCCGCATGAAGGGGCGTGCAATGTGCACGGTGTGGGCGCTGTTTTGGGCGCTTCCCGGGGCCCCGGGACGGCGCTGCGCTCGTATACTCCGAGGCATGTACGAATCGCGAGACGGCAAAGTGCGGCGCAATGCAGCGCTCGGCAGCTCCGACAGGCAGACCTGGTTGAAGTTGGTCTAAATGAGCCGGAGGAGGCGAAGTGAAGCGAGAACGGAACATGAGAGGAAACATATAGAAGATCGCAAGAGAAATCTCATCTCTCAGCTCCGTGCGGCATGGAGTATGATTCCGAAAATCGCCTTTATAAAGGCGTAAAACATTCTCAGAAAAAGAGCTCAAACCTAAATAAAAAAAAAAATAAAAAAAAATCACTTTCCCAAAAAACTAGAACGGCGCATATCAAGAATTTAGGATATTGGAAATTGCCGGAAACACAATAATTTAAATTCTGTAAGCTATTCTCATTGATCGGCAGAAGCCAAACAAATCAGAATAAACGGGCAGTGGCCAAAATATGGAAAGTAT